>OZ016501.1:25922882-26075882 GCA_963966595.1 Physocephala rufipes
ATATATATATATATATATATATATATATATATATATATATATATATATATATTATATATATATATATATATATATATATATATATATATATATATATATATATATATATATATATATATATATATATATATATATATATATATATATTATATATATATATATATATATATATATATATATATATATATATATATATATATATATATATATATATATATATATATATATATATAATATATATATATATATATATATATATATATATATATATATATATATATATATATATATATATATATATATATATATATATATATATATATATTATATATATATATAATATATATATATATATATATATATATATATATATATATATATATATATATATATATATATATATATATATATATATATATATATATATATATATATATATATATATATATATATATATATATATATTATATATATATATATATATATATATATATATATATATATATATATATATATATATATATATATATATATATATATATATATATATATATATATATATATATATATATATATATATATATATATATATATATATATATATATATATATATATATATATATATATATATATATATTATATATATATATATATATATTCGTTGCGATAAACAATTCAATATTTTACTTACCTTAATTTGTTTTATTTATCTAGAGCTTACCGTACTATGAATTTTTTTCTCGTATTCCATCGACATTATTACTTTTGTTCTGCAACTTCGGGTTTTGAGATTTACTATGCTTTTGCCGATAGAATTTTGTCTGTTTGCGTTATTAGAATCTCAACAAATGAATACGTTCAACCAAAGCATACCTTTTGGCTACTTTATCCAGTGTTGTGAAGGACAACACGCCATTTAATTATTCAGCCTTCGCCGCAACAATTTCATTACTGCCTGAAATCATGCAGTGAAAATTATTATAATTTAACAAATGGACCATTAGTACATGCTTCGTGGCAAAAGAACTACCAATATTTTAAATTTTAAAACCAATAATAAAGCATTAATAGCATCGCAATTGTAAATATTCGAACTCTTATTACGGTAACTTTTTCGGAAAATATATCCAGTTGAAACATTCTGCGATTTGAGGTTTTTGTATGGTTCCATCTTTTGAAGCCTTTAGGATCAATATTGCGTATATTCAAACGTTCATAAAAAAATTCCCAACGTGTCGATTTTTACAAATTGTACTTTAATTAATTCACGGGACTGTTATCTTTCTCCTAAAATATATCCCGTTAAAACTTTTTGCGATTTGATGTTTTTGTATGGTTCCATCTTTTGAAGCCTTTAGAATCAATATTGCCTATATTCAAACGTTCATAAGAAAATTCCCAACGTGTCGATTTTTACAAATTGTACTTTAGTTAATTCACGGGACTGTTATCTTTCTCCTAAAATATATCCCGTTAAAACTTTTTGCGATTTGAGGTTTTTGTATGGTTCCATCTTTTGAAGCCTTTAGGATCAATATTGCGTATATTCAAACGTTCATAAAAAAATTCCCAACGTGTCGATTTTTACAAATTGTACTTTAATTAATTCACGGGACTGTTATCTTTCTCTTAAAACATATCCCGTTAAAACTTTTTGCGATTTGAGGTTTTTGTATGGCTCCATCTTTTGAAGCCTTTAGAATCAGTATTGAATATACGTTCAAACGTTCATAAAAAAATTCCCAACGTGTCGATTTTTATAAATTGTACTTTATTTAATTCAGGGGACTGTTGCCTCTTTCTTGTAATGTGTCTCGTTAAAACTTTTTGTGATTTAAAGTTTTTGTGAACCCTTTAATGAACCATAATGCTTCCCCTCTCTACGGCTGGGCAGCAACTATCTAAAACAGGAAAAGTGTACGGAGCTGCTCCTAGTATCATTTTCTTCTAATTAAAGTCGTTTTGTTTTATTTTACATATGTTTTTAATAAGTAATTTATAGTTTTTTATATGAAAATTTAATCCCCAAAAGCCTGCAGCGGAATTTTTCCATAAAAATAAGGGCGTTTGTGACTTCGCCCTATGCTGAATTCGCCCTATGCTAAGTTCACACCAGTTTCATTAAATATTTAAACGGCGCGTCAGCACAACGCTAGCCATATAATATCTGGAAACAGTTCGAAAGTAAACTAAGCTTGGGATTCGCCCGTTCTCCTGCCAAAGACAGACACGACTATTTTGCAATACATTAATTCTTCATGTTGACCCCAAAGCTGTTTTCGATTGGCAATTCTGTTTAGTTTTATCTATTCTACTGGGTTGGCCGCAGCCACAGACTTTGTGGTGAATTCGAAACGATTATATGTGATAAGTGTAATTATACGAATTTTTGTTGTTTTTGTTTTTGTTGCCGTAGTGTCTAAAAGCCTTGGTAACAAAATTCTTTTTCAGCGGCGACCACAGCCAAAAAAAGAAGAAAATCAGCGGTGGCAGTAGTAGAACTGAAACCAGATAGAACTACGGTAAACTCGGCCACAAAATGTGAACAGTTGCGAATTTATTCAGAATATTTTTTTTTAGAAAATATTTTCATGTTTGCCGGTTTGTTTTTGAAGTACTGTGAGTGAGTCTTTATACAAACAAGCTCTAAATTACTCGCAGATAAATAAAAGAGCGGTTCGGAAAAGGGACATACTGGGAAGGATAAGTAAAAGAATTCAAATGCGACCCATAAAACTTCGTGCTATACCGTCTCCATCTGTAGCAAAATTTATATCATACAGTGGTCATTGCATATAAAAAATTGATTAAAATAATGAAAGCAATAATTGCATTCTCGTTATAAAATATTAGGGATATTAAATTAAAATAGATTGCGGTTAGTTAAGAATTTATAAATTTTGTGGCGACATTTCTCTACTGTTATAAGTTACTCCATATTTGGTGTAAAAATATGAAAAACATTTTCCTAACAGCCAAATTGACAAAGCCTGTTAAACCTAAATTAATTAAAGCCAAATTGATAAACCTAAATTAAGCCTCTTAATCTCTGGTATATTTGAGCGCATACTTCTAAACTCGCAATATTTTTTTAGCTTTTTCCCTAAACAAAATTTATAGAATACAATGTCAGCTTTTTTATTGTGGTAATCACCCATTCCTGGTGATTTAAAATTAAAAAGATTAGCATGTTTTGTCATTTATTAGTTAAATTGCTTGAGGTATTTGAGGTATTAGAGAAATGAGAAATAATCTCAACAATTTTAAAGAGCTTTGGAAAAACGTAAGGTTTTCGATTAATTTAGATATACTAAGTCCTTTTGAACACAACTGTTCTCAAAAAGACCTGCACATTAGATAAGTATAATAGTGGAGATGTCTCGACCACGAAATTTCAGTTTCAAATTCTTAATAAAGACTGGCCTTTACAATTTGAGTTCATAAAAAGTAGGGGCGGCGCCAGGTATAGTTCGCCCATTCTCAACACTAAACAACAAATAACAATGGAGAATATCGTGCCACATTTCATGACAATACCTTCACTCGTTATCCTGTAGTGCAATCTTCTTTATAATTGTGGTTATGGTCAGCGTACCACGCCCACTTTTTTCGAAATAGTTTAGTATTAATGGGTGAGACCGAAATGAAAAACTATGAAATTATGTCAGCCAGTTCAGTCTACCAACGTTGAAAGTGAAACAGACATATGGGTATACAAAGGATTTCTCTTTTGAAGCGGCACGATATTTGCGTACTGTAACCACCATGTTGTTTTGATGGCGTCGGTCTATTCCTTTGTTTATTATTCGGGCAGTAATGTCAAATGGCAGTGACGAGTTATACAATTGAGCAGCATGCCTATGACCAGACTATGGTATAAAAACGAGTGTTCGTTTGTGCAACCCTTGCCCTCATTGCGTGTATTTCACGACAGACGCGATGACCCCTCAAAGTCGACTCTCGAACTTTTGGTGGCCTAATTGGAAACAAAAAGTTTGGTAAACAATCAGCCAAAACCAGTTTGTCAGAAGAATTGAATTTCGAATTGAATTTCGAATTTTGTTTCGGGAATTGGGCCTACACCCGTACCAGATCAAACCGACCCAGAATTTCAAAGTTGATGACCATTGACAACGCCGTTTGTTCGTTGCCTGGGGTTGGAAAAGGACTCCAAAGTTGAAATTTTGACCGAAAAATCATTTCTAACGGAGAAGCGCTTTTTTGTTGAATGGCTACGTGGACCACCATTATTTCCGTGTATGGAATTATTCCAACCCACATGAGTGTTACGAGGTGGCAATGCATCCACAAATGCTACTGTTTCGTGCGGGTTTTGGGCTAATGTCGTCTTTGGTCTGTACTTTTTCAAAAATGCCGTCGGTATGAACATCACCGTCAACATCGTGCACAAGAGAACAGCAACAACAAATTTCTGTTAAAGTCACTGGTCTATACCAATAAGCCGCAATCGGCCAATGTCCTTAAAGTCCACATAACTCAGACCACTGCCCAAATTCTGCCGGACGTATGGAGTAGGGTTATTGAAAATTGGACCACTCGGATAAGTGCTTGTGTGTGACTCGTATATTTGAGCGCTGTCAAACTCCATATACAATGGCGCACAATGACCTTCGAAATTCAATTAATATCTCGCGCGCATCTTGTTTTATTTGATTTCACCAGGCTTGGGGTGGGACAATTGTCATCTTCAGCAACCCAAATTCCGACTTCGCGATTAAGAGTATTTTATATACCAAATGTCGGCTCAAAATGTATTGCCATACGTGTTAAATAGAACGCCAGTAAGAGCGCTTTTGCATATAATTTTCCCATGTGGTGATCTTTGTCTGAGACGAGAATTTGAACATTCAGTAGATAATATTCCGATTTATGTGCTATCAATATCCTCGTGTATCAATTTTTGTAAAATATTTTATTTTTGTGATATTGTTGTTACAAGTTTAATAATATACAAGATTAATAATATCGTATATTATGAATATTATTCGCTACACAATATTATTAATTCAGAATTTTGTCGCTCGGGATCACATTATCGTTTGGGATCACATCGGTATTTTGTATTTTGAGGAACTGTCTGTTCGAGATTTTATCGTTTCAGAGTTTCGTTCCTTCGGGATATTGTCGTTCGGGATTTTGAAAGATCGTCGGTATTTTATTTCCAAACTACACACGTATATATATTCTTATGAAGAATTCCAAAGGAGCGTCGTTTTCATACGGATTCGCACATTTTCAATGCTAAACAATTATTTATAATTGTGTGGTCGAGGCTTGTCTAATATTGTAGTTATGCCTCTCTCTCTTTTTTCGTCACTTTTATTATATACATCGGCATCGGGAACTCCCGTCTTCTACTCTCCTTACCTCTTCTACTTACCAGGTTTGTTGGCATATTTATATGCATGGACATTAGAGATGAGGTCCAGTGAAATTTATCATTTACGTCGGCTGGCATAAAGGAGTGCGATGACGCAGTGACAACAATACCGAATGGATTTAATGTACTTGTCACATCGTTAGTCCAATATACGACAGCGCCCACATTTTGGGCGGGGTACCTTATGAATGGTAAATGATGGAGGAATGGTAAATGACCTCTGGCACAAACCACACCACTTGCTTCAATGACCAGGGGTAGCAATTTGTACAGAAATTGGTCACACGTACAATTTTCTAAACACGTTCTAATTCTATTTGCTCCACGTAATCTGCACACCACCAGGGAATTCACAATTTTATTACGGACGTCGTCATTCTCAAAAGCGTGATATGGGCGGTCACATGACCACCAACGAAAGAGAAGGGAGAAGATGAAGGGAGAAGGGTGCACCTGAAGTTTGCCATAAGACAATAACTCTTAGGAGAACATTAACAGTCGATTGTTTTTGATGCTGTGACATCAATAAAATCCTAAGATAATCATAAGGGCAATCAATATAATGTGACATCGAAACAACATGAACATCAACAAAAACAACGACATAAAGAGGATAAAAACCGCAGCAACGCAAGCCATTCCAAATTGATGGTGAAGTCCATCTTGACAAAATTTCAATATTAATATCTGTAAACTCATCATATGAGTGTGAAGGACTATGTGAGAGAGGGGGAGAGAATTTCTGAGTGATAAAAAAGGGAAAGTTGTAAAAAAATTTGAAGATATTTTGTAGTGAGAAGGATTGTAGAATTCTTTTATTAAAACGCTTTTGTATAGTAATTTATATTTACGTATGAATTTTAGGCTTTTATTAAATTTTCTCCAAATATTTTAATTAATATTTGTTATTTTTATTTTCATATATTGAAGAAAAAAACCTTATCTGTCTTGTTTTAATTGATTTCCTTTGAATAGATCTAAATGTATTTATATATATATATATATATATATATATATATATATATATATATATATATATATATATATATATATATATATATATATATATATATATATATATATATATATATATATATATATATATATATATATATATATATATATATATATATATATATATATATATATATATATATATATATATATATATATATATATATATATATATATATATATATATATATATATATATATATATATATATATATATATATATATATATATATATATATATATATATATATATATATATATATATATATATATATATATATATATATATATATATATATATATATATATATATATATATATATATATATATATATATATATATATATATATATATATATATATATATATATATATATATATATATATATATATATATATATATATATATATATATATATATATATATATATATATATATATATATATATATATATATATATATATATATATATATTTTTTTTTTTTTTTTTTGAAAATTTAGTTATTTAATGGTAAATATTTCATAAGGTATTCCATAAGGTATATATTTCATTTTACATCGTATGCAATATTTTGATTCATAATTGGTATACATATTATTTTTTTTTATTCTCATATTTTAAAATATTTCGAATATATTCAATAATGTTATATTTTCTAAATAATTATGCATGTTCTATACTAACCCGTTAAATTTATGTCAAATTGATTTAAACAAATTGATTTAGACAGGGTAGGAACAAGACTGGATTTGGCCAGTAATGATTTATTGTCCCGATTGTTTCATATTGGGGACAAATAAGTTCGGTTGTTTTGGAGGGGTCAAAAAATTGAATATCGAATTTTAAATATAATTATGAAAAATTTAATAAAAATTCAAAAGAAATAAATAAACTCAAGATTAAATTAATTTCATCTTGGTGAAATAATTACTTGAATTTGGTTTGATTGTTGTGAATACATGAAATGTAAATATTGCATGTGTATTAAGTAGAACAAGATTGTATAAATGCAGGTACGGGTTGTAAAGAATAAATAAATATCAGTACAATATATCTGAATTCATTAATTACACATAGCTGTCCAAGGACTATTAAGTTGTTGCTATACTTACAAATACACTAGGCTGTAAATATGTTCAATTTACAAGAAAACATAAATAGAACAAACTGAATAGACGACACTAAATGGAAGTGTATTCCCTAAATAAACAATTAATTAGTGTGGTCATGATGATAATTCTGATTATTCAGAAGGCAATACAATTAGCGCGGTGGCCAAGCTAAAGTTTGTTCGCTGAAGTCTCGATTTAATTGAAGACAGAGACACGATTAAGGTCGTTGGTTCACCGACAGAGGGATTCTTTTATATAAGTGAGTTAAGCTAATTATTGAATGGGATTATTAGTAGTTAGAAATAAATTAAAATATACTTCAGATTACGCATCTAATTTTGCAAGAATTGCTAACATTTAGCTCGAGTCGGTTAATTATTAAAAATTGTATAAATTTTCTTTCGATTATTCGGTAGTGTCTAACATCCTTCCAGAAGGACTAATTTTATTTAGAAAAGTAAGAGAAAAACGTCATTACATTACTGGAAAAGTATAAAGGAATAACCGCAGTATTAGATAACAAGATTACATAACAAGATACATGAAATTTAGAAAAAGCCGGGGCAATATTTTTCTGACAAATAAACTTAAACTGGCTAAAAAAATATTAAAAACCTTGCACAAATATTAGCTAATAGGGAGAAGAAATGCTCATTTAAAAATTCTTATTTCGATTCGATCTCTTAATTTTTCGCAATAACTAACTTCCTTTCATTAGACTTTGGACTAAATTAATTATTTTGAGTCAACTGACTTCAGCCCTCGAACAAAAATTATAGACATTATATACAAAATGTAATAGAAATTTCATATAGCAGAAATTATAGACAAAAATGTAATAAAATGAAATATTGAACAATAGAAAAATAATAACAACTAAGTTCTCGATTCTGAAAAAATTAAAATCAAAACCAACACGTATCGATAAAAATAATTTTTTAAAACAAATGAAGAATCATTAAGTATTTAACAGAAATAGCAGAAATTTGGTAAATTTGATTGCAATAATAAAAAAATATAGAAGTAAAAAGCATAGCATCAATTATGTATATAAAAAAATTATGTCTGTTCATAATTGTGGTTCCGGTGGGTGCGATCTCGCCCATTTTTTGAAAAAAATTAAAATTCGTGAGTGAGTTCCAGGATAAATTCTCCGGTGTCAAATCAGGGTAAAAAATGCCAAATTTCATGTGAATCCTCCTTTTCGTCCTTCTGTAATCGTGTTTTCAACAGGCGGTGAGAGAGAGGTAGAGAATGAGCGACGGACTGACGGATATAACCAAATCGATTCAGGTGATTCTGAGAATGAGCCTATATACTTTTCAATACACGCTACGTCTTCTTAAATCATTTTATATTTAAATCAAAACATTTGATTAACACATTTTGTATTTTGTATATATTGCAGTTAAATTGCAATGAATATCAGATAGTTGCACCATTCTTGAAGTAGTAAATGAAGTAAATGAACAAGAAATTTAAGAATAATGCTAATGAATAATAATTAAGAATAACCTTCGACGTTATCGCATTACGCTCAATTTTAGTTTAAGTTTAAAAATCACACAAACAGATAAATCAATAAATAAATAAATAATAGTATTCGATCTGAACTTCTAGAAGTCAATCTAATGAAGTTGCTTGTTCTTTCGTTTGAACTACCGCGATTTATGGATGTATCTGAAATTCAAACCATGCTTCCGAAGCCTAATTTAATACATATTTGCACTCTAAGAAGTGTATTACCATCAGAATGTCATGCCGAAATATTATTGTTTTCGTTTTTCGTGTCCGAAAACCGCCATGATTATTCCACAAAACTGTGTCGACTCCACGGCTTGCGGAGTGCTTAAAAATTTGTGCAAAGTTCTACCGAATTTTAGTAAAAACGAGAATTATTAAGCTTAGAAACAATAAAAGTTATGAATTTGTCATTATTTCAATTCTTTCCTTTCCGAGAAAGCTTTTTTAGAAATTGAGAAAGCTTTATTAAAAAATGTAACCATTTGTCATTTCGACAAATATGCGTTCACCATTTAAATGGTCCTACCGTTTTTGGAAAAAAATACCTATTTCGAAGCAAACTAAAATTTTTTTGTTGACATAATCTGACTGCAATATAACGCAATATATAATTTCATGCAATATATCATTTCATCCGATATTTCCGTCATTTTCTCAAATAGCCTGAGAATTTAATTGTTTAAGCCAGGAATATACAGCGCCTTTCTCTTCAACATTTTACGCATGCCTCTCATATATTTTTCTTGAATTATTAACGTCTGCTAAATAGGCTGTGCGATGATTATCTCTATCGGTAATACTAATAAGGCCGGAATCCTTTTTTCGTTTTTTTTAAGTTTTTCACGTATCATCTGTTTTAATTCTGATTAAATAAAAACGAAAAAAAAAACGGAACACAATTGCCATAAATTTGAAATATCTTCGTAGTTATTGATCATAAAAAAGCATGTATATTACGTTTATGAAATAAATTTGGTTTTTGCCCCAGCAAACAATATTTTAATACTTGAGCACAGCATTACAAACGGCATTACATTCGGAATACATAAGCGTTCATCTATTGCAAAAATGTTAAATATTAAAGGAAATATTTAATATTTTATTAATTCGCATTTTAATAGGTCAGGCACTGATGTATTGATGTATGTATTGATGAATACGATACTACTTGAAGTAATAAAAAATTAATACATAACAAATAAAATAAATTATTTCAACATTTTTGTTTTTACAATTATAGAGATTTCTATTTTTATGAATATTCAATTATCGATTTATGCACTCCTGACTAAAGCCTATCATTAATTATTCTATCCTCTTAAAATTTACTTCATTTTTTATTTTTTTATAAATAGTATTTTATCAGTTTACATTTGTATATTAACAATTTTTATAAGTAAGTATGGAACAAAAGCCTATTATTAATTTTTCCAGGAAGCACTTATTTCAAAAACAGAAATCGTTTATTATTTCATTTATTAACGTATTGCAAAGAAAATACTCGGCCTGCTTTACTAAATTAATTTTTATAAAATTGGGGTTAAAAATAATTAATTATATTAGTAAAATAAATTCTTAAATTTCGTACATATTTTTTACCGAAAAATATTGTAAATATACGGATGGAATTGGGACCGATTTAATTGAAATCGAAAATTAATTGAAATTTTTCATTTTCATGTTTCCACTATCGTGGGTTGAAGCATAGAGTAAGAAATAACACGAATAATAGCACGAAGTAATGAGAGAATAATAAAAAAAATTGTGCTGAAGTAAAAAAACGAATAAAGAAAGAAATCGTCCGATATTCTGCTTTCGAGTATTTCTCACTCAAAACACTTCTTCGTTTCCCACTTGGACCGACCGCTTCAATGATGGCTAATGAGTAAAAAGAGCTGTTTGGGCCTGAAGTCATGATTTGATGGAACAAATGGTCGCGACGGATACAGTCTAAATATTTGCTTACACTTTGTAAATCCCCTCGCTTAATTGTTACCATCATTATTACCACCAGTATCGCTATGTGGATTCTATCATCAGCATCACCGGCGATAGCAAAAACCTAGCAGAAATAAAAAGTATTATAAATTATTTATGCATAAGCCCGATGTTAGCCACATCGTTACATAACAGAAGAAACTCAGTAACGATGTAGTTGCTTATGATGATGACCATTATGAACCCTCCGGAAGATAATTTAACTTCTATTCGGCGATTGATATTACATTTTCCTTACATGTTTTATAATATTCTCAGATATCAGGTGCGCTGTTGGATGGATTTCTTTTAAAATCAGATAATTCGGTGAACAAATTGACTCCGTTAGTAACTATTTTTGCGTGATATTATTATAGGAAAGTACCACGCTAATAATGATACTATCAATAAAATTAAGGGCGGAGTCGATGCCAAATAGGCATACGTGGTGCGGAATTTTATAAAATGAGTTGAAAATAGATATCACTCTTTTTATGGGATGTGTTTTTTCTGTGAATCAAATATAATTTGATACTGCGCAATTGTCACTACTCCAAAAGGATAAATTGCAAAACTATTAAAAAGATTTTACTTAACAAATTTAGAGCATTTTCGGTATGAGCCTATGATATTAATTTTCTTGTGTTTGAGATCGTTCATTTCATTTTGGCGAACAAAGAATTTGTTAAGTAAAACTTAACTCAAATTTTTAAGGAAAATTAAGCATTATGGAATGCATTACCAGGGTGATTACGAGAAATTTAGTACCCTAACTAATTGTAAATTTTTTTTATTAAAACTGAATAATTACCAAAACAATTTATCATAAAATATTTATCTTAAAATATAAATATAATATGTAATAGCAATTAATACTAGGAGGATATATAAAACAAACCATGTTTTTTACTTTCTTACATGCATTGTTATTTTTTGAACTACGAAATAATTTTCAATTTTGTTGTAAGTTTTTAAATTAATTAAATAATTTAATAATAAATTAATGTATTTCCGATATTCTTCTTGTGAAAACCTTACTTGACTCCTGTTGGAATATAAAATAATAAATCAAACTCGAAGAATAACAATTGCTTTAAGAATGCATTGCATCTGAAAAATTAAAATTATCAGACTTATAAAAAAAGGTAAAGGTAAAAAGTGTTTAAAAAATAAAAGAAATATGAAAGCTTTTCTCTGATGTAATTCTCGTTCATTCAATCAAGTACAAATTTTATTTTTTGTTTTTAAAGTTTATGTGAATTCGTATATCGTTAAATTTCGGTGAGTTATAAATTTCTAAAATTAACAGTAAAATAGTATAAAATTGTGGGAAGAAATAATTTATGACAGGAAGGAAAATTGGAAGAGCAACAGTGAATGAGAGAGCTATTACCAAGGGTAAAGGAATTTCGAAGGCATTTCCGGACTTCTGTTTTTCCTGCTTGTTCGCAGTTTTTAAAATTGAAGTTTTTCAAAAAATACCCCTGAATATTGTTTAGCTAGTTAAGTTGGCTAAGCTTAAGTTTATTGGTCTAAATAAATTATGAATGGTCTGACCCTTAAATTGAGGGATACTATTAGGTGCAGGATGGATTGTGGCGACAAATATGTTTCCTTGAGCTTTCATTTTTGAAAGCATTATCTTTCTACAGTCTTTTGAAAATCAATGAATTTCATCAATTCGTAATCTAAGATTAAACTATTTTAAGCCCAAATCTAAAGTAACTTCATTGCGCTATTTTAGGCACTGAATAACGGTTAACATTAACGGATGTTCGTTACGGAACATCGTTAGTTCACACTCTCCCTTTAATTCTGTTAATTTAAATTTTAATAAATAAATGTTAAAATAAATTCACAATTTAATATCTCTGCAAAGGATGTAGAAGAAGAAATGTCCTACGCGCATAATGTTATTTTATAAAATATTATTAATACAAAATTTGTGTCGAATTACTGCTTTGAAAGGATTAAAATGTGCTGAAATTATTAAACTAGTAGTTGAAAACTCGGCAACAGAGAAAGCTGAGAAACAATGAAATATAACGTGCATGTTTGTGTTTCTGTTGAGTCACAGTTTAAGAAATGAGTTTCACACCACGCGTAATTTGATATGAATTGATATCCTGCGAGGTTTAGCAATCTATTTTACTAAAGCCAAATCGAAAAATATACATTATTTCAAACTTACCAATTAACTGGCCTTATATAAAAAAAGCAATAACGCCTCTAAAATATATATAATTCCTATGTGATAACAAAGCAGGAAACATTGGCCCCTTTTTTAACCACATCGTACCAAAATGATTTGATTTATATTAATATTCTCAATTTATTTCGTACCTTCTGGCACCTTGCCCTGGAGTAAATGTTGTCAAGAAGAATATGTTAAGGCTAATCAATAGTTTATAAACGCAGAATTTGTCTATCCTATTTTTCGGAATTATTGATGACAGAATGCTATTTATTACTTCGTGCAATATTAGATTCACAATAGAATTGAAAGTTCTTTCTGAAAAATGTTGGATGATTTAGTAAAGTTATTGCTGGATGTTGTTGTTGTTTTCTTATATTTATCGGAGAGAAATTAAATTAGATCCCAATTAAAAAAACAAATGAATACATAAAAGTCAATGAAGAACAGATTGATAAAACGTGATAAATCAAGAAAAATCAATTTTAAAAATTGGTAAGGTGGAAAGGCAGTCAAGGAATCAATATTCTATAGGGGTTAATTGAGAGTTCTTTAATTTTTGTTTCCCTCTGTTTAGGTGTAATTCCATTATTTTCAGTTAAAAGACAAATTTATTTTTTAAGCAAATGAAAAAGTTTTTCCATTTAATTTACATCCTTTGTTTCTTGTTTTAGGATTTCTAAATAAATTTTCCGGCGTAGATGTGGCTTTCAAATATCTATAAAAGTAAATAAGAGAATTTTTTATGAAAAATATAAAAAATCAAAAACATTGCCGCTCATACTACTTTCGCAGTTCTACTACATACTAGTTTCGTATTTGTTATCTAACAAAAATATGTCTCCCCTAATTAATTACAACGAAATAATTAATATTTGTAGCTCATTGTTCTTTTCAGGAAGTACTCGTATAATATTTTTTGTGCTCATTATCACAGAACTTAAATGCAATTTTTTGTCGGGATCGTGCTTTTTAGAGTATACGTTTGATGCAATTGTTTTCATTGCGTTTGGATTCTCAGGATGCAACGGATATTCCTTGAGAAACGGAAGAATAGCAGGATGTTTCTAAAGAATTTCATGACATATCTGAGGCTGGAATTAATACTTTGAAGTGTCATTTCTGAGAGAATATGGGCTACCGGTTGGTTATTTTTGATGATAACTGTTTTTCCCTTATCACTTTTTTAACTTCTTTTTTACTACCACAGATTTTCCCCCAATTTCTTTCAATATTTTTAAGCATTTATAACGATTATGTGTCTGCGTGTGCCTGTGTGTATGTGTGTTTTTATGTGTATGTGTTGTGTGTATGCGTGTGCGCGTATGTGTGTGTATGTGCCTGTATGTTTATATAATTTTTATAACTATAATTTTCATGTTTTGATTTTAATAAAAATTTAATAAGGAACTCATCAAGAGTTCGTGCTTTTATTTTTATAAAAGTCAATTTAATTTCAAAAGAATTTTTTATAAAAATTAAGGATACCTTTAAAAAGGATATGAGCACATAACTGTAAAAAATAATAATAAATTCCAAAAGGATACAAGTCGAATGAATCTGCAGACAGATTTAAAAAAATAGCAAAACGTTTATTTGGTTCCTTTACTTGATTCATATAAAACACGAAGGAAGAATTAATTCTTTTAAGCTAACTAAAGTTTTTATTCCTCAAACAAAAATGCAAAAAATTTCAATTTGTTTTTTTAAAATCACGCTTGCCCAAGTATGATTTTATTCTTGTAATTATAGTAATACAGTGTAATTCCTTAAGTTTACAAATTTTTTTTTTAATTTTAGTGTACATTTTCCGTATTCACTAGAATAACTGACTGTACTTACTTACTTGTTAATGAAATTGTATAAATTTTTTATTATTACTTTTTTTATTATTGTTTATTATTATGTGTCATTAACCCTGATTTAGTGACCCAGAAAGTTGTCTTATGTTATCCTTTATCACAGAAGTTGGCCGCCTACAGACCACCAAAAATCGTTGTATATATGTACGTGTGTTCGTTTACAATGTCCTGCAATTTTCATTATTTTACGGAGTGAAATAACGAGGATCCTTTAGTTGGTGGCATAAACTCTCAGAATGTAATTTACCTCTCAGCGGACGTTCATAATATTTACAGCTCCAATAAACCACGCGAGATAGCTTTCAACGATTACTGAGCAACAAAAGAGTAATGATATGATATCTAGTCTGTACTCTTTCGTGCCCGTTGGGTACGATGGTACGGTTTTGCGCAATAATATTTTAAATTAACGAGATGCCTGCATCAACTCGAAAACTCCGTTGGCCGCGGACTTAATTTACAATAACCACAACAATTACTTTTCTGATAGCATGAAGTTAAGTTGCTCATTCGGGTTTTTGCGACGGCAATGCATTAAAGACGCAGTATAGTTTAGATATTTCTACCTCGGCAGCGATTAAAATTCATGGGGAAAAAGTGCAATAAGCGAGAAGAAAACAAATGCAGAAAATAAAAGCCACCTGTAGAAAAGTGAAGTCGTCGAAAAAGTTGCAACACGTAAAAATCTAGTTAAAAACTTAATGAAAGAATGGAGATAATAAATCTTAAAAGCCATAAAAAACCATTATTCAGTGATATAACTTCCTCTTCCACTTCTGCTTTATTAAGTTATTTTTATTGGCTTCTTTTGTTCGTTCCATGAGAAGAGAGCATGAAGGAGATCATGAATAAAGGCAGCCAAGGGGTTATCAAAAGGGGGTTCTAAATTATACAAACCCATAAAATATTCCTTAATGGTGGTCAGATCATGAGCCTCTGGAGGAACCGGGTGGTAAATCAGAAAAATGCAGTGTCATGATGATGGTTCATCATTTAGGTCATATTAAAAATACTCCGGTAGCACATTAGTGGAAAATCGCTTAAGAAGTTAGTGGTCTTATTGAAATATGCACTAGTCGTGGGATAAAATTGGAGCCAATGGAAAGTATAAACTATTAACTCAAACTCACTAAATATTATATCACGTAAAGACTTTATGAAAAAGCTAAAATTTAAAAGAAAATATATCTTTTTCGAAACAAAATAAATTAAATCTGTTTTCCTAGGAATTGTAATAAATTATTAAAGAAAATTAAACTCAGGCTGAAAATCATGCTTTAAATTCTTTTATTTTTTACTTTATTTTACTTTATCGGCAGCATCATCAATACCCATTTTTTATTTCTACCCTATCTTTTTATCTCAAAGCTTTTCAAACCGTAAATAATATTTTTTTCATTCCTTATGGTTCTTCCTAAACTCCTTTGTCTAATTTAAACGAATTGTTGACTTTCATTCCATTGATCTTTTATCAAACTTACCTCGGGCTTTGGTTGTGGCTATGAATTATAAAAAGCTGTGGATTTCCAATAGAATGATTTCAACACTAGATATTTGCTCCGGAAGATCCGTTAGTTCAATCAAATAATTTTCAGTGCAAATATCTTGTTGCCTTTTTGTTCTTTCGTGGCTTTCAATGCTTTACGGTTATCATAGATTTTACGATATGAAAAGTTCGTTTGCTCAAAGTCAGCGAGTTACACGTATCGAGTTGACGTAGAGGCAAAGGCAAATCGAATTATTGAACCGTAATCCCGCTACCCACCCCGCATTTCCCCACCATCAGCCCGTTGGTTTGTAGAATAGAATCGAATTTTGTAAAATGGAATTGAAAATTCTTTTGCTCTTTAGAGAGTTTTCATTCATAAAATGATTTAAAAAAATGCATTCATAAAATTTTATTGCCCTGCAAATTTTTGTGTGTGATCAAATTTGTTTTGTGGTATCATATCGCGGCTAATCTTCAACATGATTTTATGTGCTTTACACTATTTTTAACATCGCACATTTTTCGATTTATGAACCGCATTATGTTCTATGAATAAAACATACTAAAGAATTCATTGAAACTTGAAATTCAATATAATAAATTTTGCACAATTTTTCATAAAAGCCGTTGCGTTTTGAATGAAATTAAACGTTTCCCGTATTTTATTTTTAGCATATTAACTTTTTTGTTAACGGCATTATTATGGTCTAGCTTTATGTTGGGTCAAAGGTTTCGACAAATATTTAGACGTTTGAAAATCATATCTGCCAATCAATTAGCAAAAAGTAGTCGTATTATTTTTTAATGCCTTAATATTTTATGCAATTGATTTGATATGCTACGCATGTGATCAGAATTGTTTGTTTTTATTAATCTTTTTTTATTAACTTTTAGTTTTATACAAGTAATTTTTAATTAAATAAAATATTTTAGGGCAAACATTGATTCATGCTGACGACCAAAAATAATAAAAGTTGGATGCAAACAATGTCTTCAACGTTTAACGACAGTAATTGGGAATAAATGATCACAAAGTAATTTGAATTCACTAGCATTGTTTACAATAATTTCGGCTAAATTATTTGAGGAGATTTGAATTTCTTCAAAACGAGAAAAAGAGTAATGAAATACGGCCAATACGGGGATCAATTATAGAGAAATTGTAACATAAAACCTTACGATCTTTATTTTGAATCTTTAGAGAATTTGTAATAAGCTACCAGCCTTAAATGAGTTATCAAATTCTAAAATTATTTGGTGTGAAAATCATAGGAGTAATGCAATGTCTTACTGAAAGTATTTGAGAGAATTAGGTAAACGCAAACACAGATGAGCACCTACCCGTCTTAAACCCTACCTGAGTTTGACATAAGGCAAGCCTCCTCGTTATCTGTGCTGCCTGTCCGGGTTCGCTTTCTACCAAAAATCTACCCGCTCTCGACCTTAGGACCACTATTTTGCTCTTCCAGAAGCTTTGATGGGAGATTCATTGAGTGGCGCCTCAAAAAAGTTATGCACTTTCTAAACTCTAGGCTCATCTCTCCGATACCACCAGTAATAGAAAAATACATTTAGAAGACTTCTAGAAGGACCAATTTGGGAAATTATTTTGACTTCAGACGTCAGAATGAGGTGTATAAGCGCATCGTGTCAAGCCTTCTCAAATGCCTCCAATTTAGATCTCCTAATTTGCTTGTCTCCACAACTACATAGCGGCTTCTCCTCTCGAAACCCCACATTGTCACGTCCGCATAGGTGGTGCCTCCTCTGTGCCTCCTACCATCCGCAGTCAGTCGCCTAGCTACCATGCCTCCTCGGATAATTAGGTAAATAACAATTAAATATTATTTGTATTTTATGGTTGCGCCAAGTAGATTTGTTATCGTATTTATGTTGCCAATTATTTAGTTTCTTCCTTTTCCTTCATTCATGTACAATTTTTGGGGCAATTGTTAAATTTGTTGAAGAAAGATATTTCGCTGATACTAATTCGTATTGTTATTAGTTCGAAGCAAGACTGTACAGGAATAGTGGAATTTTAAGAACCAACGACGTTCTCGGTTTGAAGAATACAAGCGAATAAGTCGTTTGAATCGAGTAAGCCCATAAATAGGTAAACGCAGTTAAAATGCAGTTTAAGAAGAATGCAAAACTTAACAAATTGCAAAAACAGGGAAATTAGAAATATAAAACATTCACAGAATAATCGAAATTTTAAAGAATACCACAAATACGAATTTGATACTTCAAGATGTTAGATGTTTTGAGCAAATTTTTTAAGAGGTTTGCCTTGTTTAATTTTTTTATTGATTTTAGAACTGCTTAATATTTTCGTTTTACAAAAAACAGCCAAGTTTTTCAAGGAAAACCAAAATACCCTTAACTTTTTCATCAAGTTTCAAACTATTTAATTATAAAGGTTAAACAATAAAAATGCTTCAAAGGTTTTATGAACGAATTTACTGCCACATTCTTTACGTCAGGAAACGAAGATAACGATGATGCGATGCACCGAGAAGCTATTTGCAATTTCTGTCTTGCGGCTCCCATACAAGAGCAATAAAAATCATGCCAGCCACAGCTAGGAAAAAGGAACAAAAAAGGAAAATTCGCCAGCATAAATTTTCCTTGAAGTCCATAAACACTTATAATGATTTCTTTGACACCCTGAGTACCTCCCTATTTCACCCCAATCGTCGTGTCTACCTCTCTCCATCACTCTATCCCTTTCATTCTAATGATACCGAAATGTAAATTTAAATCTTTTTTATTTAACTCACGACCAGAAATATGAAAGCGATTTCTACGAATCCGTCATTCCACGGTTACGAATACAATCAACGAGCCGGTTTTAACTGAATCTTTAACACATATATACACTTTCTTTTCCTCCAAATGCTACGCAAATCTTAAAGAATTTCATATTTTAAAAAGAAATAATTTTGTTCTTATTCTGTATTCCTTAATAATATGTAATATTTGCAATTAAATTATCATTCGAATTTTAAATGATTTTTGCCCTTTTTTTGACGCTTCATTTACCTCAAAGGTCAGCGTGATTAATTTTATTTTTGCCTGAATATTTAGAAGTTAAAGAATCGCCTCTTATAATTGAATTAGTTTTCTTTTTTTAATTTAAGTTTAATTGAACTTCAAATCAAATTCATTTTACGTTCATAATGGAAGAACACTAATAAAATAAAGCCAACTAAGAGATTTGATTGCGGTCGAATGACCGAATGACTGAATAATTAATAATTGACGACAATTAATAATTGACAATTATTGTTTCTATTTATTTCTGATTGTCAATTATTAAAGCGAATTGAGACGATAAGGCAAACAATATTTTCAATCAGAAATAAATAGAATGATGTTCTGGTAAGTATTACAGTAGCATAAATACACCCTACTACAATATCTTTAAACTTAAATTTATCAGAGCTACTTTAGTAAGAGTAATCAAATTGGTATTGGTTTCGACACTTTTGTGCTTGGAACCCTACTCGCCGATGCTTAACCCGATTGAGGCAATTTGGTCCAAAATAAAAAGTATTATTAGGGCCAACATAAGACCACCACATATGGGTTAGGAGTCGTTGAGCAACAGTTATTATATTTTGAAAATTTAATAGATAGAGATAAAGCAGCAATTACGGCAGGTGACTGTGGCGGAGATTAAGCACTCCGCGTCCTTGTACGGAGATGCTTTTGCCCTAAATGACATGCTAGTAGGATAGATTTTTATAATATAGATAATGGCTAAGTAGCGTTTAACTTAGTTATATCACATAGCGTATAATATATTAATTGTATATAATGTAAATAATAATTTGTTTGTTTTAATTGTTTGTTGTAATTTATCTTACATAGATATAGTATAATTATTATGTTAGTTATAATATATTTAGTTATATATTATATGTAAAGTATGTATATAAAATAAAGCAACACAAACTAAAATGAACATGTTTACTTTCTATTAAAGAAGAACTTAACACCCTTATTCACAAGTTCACTTTTTCAGAGACGACGTCGTCAAGAACTAGTTTTTTCGGCAATATTTTTTGATTAGTATTCACAAGTTCACCTTTTAAGACGACGCCGTCCAAACAAACGTGTTTGTTTACATTTCTAAAGACGACGCCGTCGAGCTCTGAGGAACGATGTGAGATTGATTATTCACAAGTACGACATCATTGACGACGACGTCTAAAAATTGGACGACACCTAGGTAGGTGTCGTCTTCTCATAAAAATGAAATTTTTAAAGCAAAATATTTTATGATATTGCATATTTTCAAAATGTATTTATTATTTACATCTATTTGTTACTAATTACATATTATAATGTTAGTATTAAAATAATTCAATACTTAAAATACAAATTAATGATATTGTCAATTTTACTCATATAATTAATAAAAAGAGAAAGAAAAACAAGATTGCTTTCTTTTAAACGAAAAATGCGTAAATATAGTGGAATTTGTGTCGGTATCACTTTTTTTCAAAATTTCAACAAGAGTGAAAAGTAACAAAAAAATTTCAACAAGAGTAAATGAAACACATGTATTGTGCATGCGCTAGAACAAAATAAGAATAGAGACGACGACGTCTCGAGACTCACCTTTTCAAAAAGTGAACTTGTGAATAATAAAATTTTCACTTTAGTGAACCTCGAAGGTGGACGGCGTCGTCTTCAAAAGTGAACTTGTGAATAACGATGTAAGTCTACTTGAAAATCTGAAGCCAAACTGGAGTCCAATTGGAAAAATCTGAAATTAAATTTGAAAAATCGGAAATATAATTGTAAAAATCTGAAGTCCATGTCGTTATTCTGAAGTACATTTGAAAAAATCTGAAGTAGATCCGGAAGAGGTGTGGTCAAGCTAATTCCAATCTCAATATGAATAGCGGTATCTGAATTGGTATTCATCATATTTTGGTGTTCTGAGAAAAGAGCTACTAAATTTTATACATATATTATGCAAAGCAGCACACACGCTACCAAATATTGTCATTTTTTCAGGACTGTAACGGCTGTTCTTGTTGTTGCTTAAAATAGTCCAAAGCCCCTTAAAACAAATTTTTTTTGCAAAGCTTATCAAACAGATGCTGATAAGTGGCCAAGCAAATCCAATTTCTTCAATGCGAAGTTAATCCCCTCCTTGTTGAGCCTAAACTATTTAACAAGTGTACAAGAGAAGCACGTTTACTGTTATATTTTTAATACTATATTATAATATATTCATGTACATTGTTTTTAGGAGTGAATATGGATCGCTCACATCTTGCAAGCGCCTTCTTATCTTACCAATCCTTCCTCGAATTCAGATTACTTGGACTACTTAGAAGTAACTTACTGTTAGTAATATCTTTCAGATTAAAAATTATAAATTTAAAATGACGGTTGAAAATTTTTACATACAATATTTCTCTAATCTCAGAAAAACAGGAGAAAATATTTTTACTTTTCAAAAATATGTCGTTTCGTTTCAAATCGAATGCCGCGATACACTCATTCGAAACGGGTTGAAATTTTTTTGATACGTTTCCCGCAAGAGGAAACGGAATGAATGGTTGCCTAAATGAATTATTTTTAGTTGGTAGAAATATTCTGCCCAATGGTATTTAGTGAGGTTGCGGATGAGTTATGAGCAAAGCCCAGGAAAACGTTATTACATACGTTAAATTTTTGTTCGATATTAAGGGGTTCCTAATAAAATATCATAATTGAACAGGATATAGTGGGAGGATTTTCAGGGTTTAGAAATTAGTAAAATGTTCCAGTTATTGAGTAACGTAGTGGTGTATTATCCCAAGAGGAAGATCTCCAAACACAATTTGACGTGGTGGCCTAATTCAACCATCCCATGTTTTCAGACAGAACTTTCTTTTACGGTGAGTCGAGAACTTTCACTAACTTCATACAATCAATTGGATCAAAGGATTTCACACAAAAACATCCTTGTTCCAAAAGAGGCTTATTGGGCTAGTGTAATCAATTAAAAATAATAAAATTGTCAGCAAAAAATAACACTTTTTATTCAATGATTTATTATTTCAATTTCTCCGCTGCAAACGGAACCAATCAAGTCTTCGGAAAAAATTCAATCATATCCCGTCATAAAGCTATGAAATTAACCAGATTAGAATTAATGAAATTAAAAAAAACTATGCTCCTTTTAAAAAGATTGTACATTTTAACATTTTCTAACAGAATATAATTATTTGTTATTACTGAAAAACAAAGAAAATCAGATTTGTTTTAAGGATTAGTAACAATACCCCAACGATCCCACCCCAAATGACAAAACCCCCAACGAAAAAATGTATTTGTCAAATTCCTACTTACAGTTCCTTTATTATTCTCCCGGTCATCTTGAGTAATTAGAATCTGGGATTCGCCGATTACCTATATGCTCACTTATGAAAATATGGATTCGGGAAGAGCTTTTACACTCATTAAGTCTAACGTATGCAATTTTACAATTTCTGCTATTGTTTACAAATTATAATTGTAGTCAATTTTTCCCCTATGGTGACTTCTGCAAGGATTCGAATGCGCAGTAAACAATAGCCCGATTTACTATACTAACCGAATACAATAACTATTCGTCTATACCAATGTTTTGTGATCTTGCTAACTTTTGGAACAAGTTTTATTACTTCCTACGCAATAGTGAAAAATTTTTTATTTCGGAATTATGCGCACCTCTTTTATTATTCTTGTGTTAATGTTGTATATAAGAATATTCTTTTCAAATTTATTGTGTGCTCCCAATAATCAGTGCGCTGTGCACGCCTATTTTAACATCAAATTTCCCTTTTCATTCATAATTTAGACCTACTACGGACCAATGATGCCGCCGGCCCAAGATCCCCAACAAACAGTAATTTTTTCTGGATGCATTCCCATCCGGTGAACCTCGCGTCATCCCATATATGACAATTTTGCATGTTTACATAGCCATTCATATAAATGGCGCCAGGTCGCTAAAGGTGTTTTTCGTTTTCAACGTTTGCAATAATAACTCACTTTGATAATAAAGTTTATCATTTGGGCGTGCTGCTCAATAGTGCTTCATGACATGACGATTTGGCCTAAAGGTTGAATTACAAACACTAGATCTACCAGACGCCGGCTATACAGCGTGACCGCCACAGGCTGTCAACGTCGACCCGCTCTTATTGGAAATCTCTCTACTATAAATTTCAAAATCTTAGTTCTCAGGAACCGCTGGCCCGACTATGTCCACCTTTAATAATTACCGATCTACATAGAAAAGAAGTTTATGTAAAAGATTTCTTGAGTATGCCCATGTCATTGTGAGCATGTTACCAGCGGACGAATAATACCCAATTTTGGAAGTATACTATTGCCTCAAATGGTTCACTTCTATTTCACTCTATTTCATGCCTTCTCTAATGCGTTACAAACGGAAGTTCAAATATACACTATCACTTCGGGTGTGCAGTATGATAGTATGAGTTATATAATAGATAACGAAAATATGGTCGTGCACGCCTCCTGCTTTCAGATCTCTTCTTTCGTAGTCCTTTGCACCGACAAATCCAGCTCCAACATCACCTTCTTCAATAAAATCCGTATACGATATTGAAGAATAGTGGACGGGCTACGTCCATTTTATGTGGTATCCTAATATCCGAGACGGTTATCGCGGTTATTAGATTTTGTCTTCAAAACTGGACCATAAACTGGGAAAGCCTGATAAATTTGCTCCTTCTGACAAATTTTCCTGATTGATGAGGAGAATAGCCCCGCCAAATGTTAAGACGCTCACGCCATTGACTCTCCTACGACTTTAACTTCAATTTAATTGATGGTGATTTTGCTTACATTCTGACATTCTTTAATAAACATTTGAAAGGTGACGAAAAATGGAATCTAATAGAATAAGCGTATTATAGTTTCATCCCTTTTGTAGCACGTAAGGATAACGAATTAACACCCGAATTTGCTGAATTTTGCAAAAAGTATGCTTTGTCTTCAAATTCAATGTGGACTTTATCCATCTCACTATAAAATATTCAGTAATCTGTCAAAAAATTGATATGGATTTCAAGAAATGAAAATAATTTTGTATATCCACGTATTTATCAATTTAGTGTGAAAGATAACACAAAATATCAAAGTGGCTAAAAGCGTTCGTAAGAAAAAAGTCAACCTTTACCCTTCTTCGCCATTTGAGCAATCATATTATTTCGTTTTTTTTTCGATTATTGTGACTTAAGGCTATTTTTAAATACTGCGACGGACGAATGCTTCGGTCATGATTTTTGCGTGCCCAATTCTCTATTATTTCCCCACTTCACTGTCATTATAAAGCTGAATTTTTTTTGTATTATCATTGCGATGAATTTTTAGTTCACTGGATACCTTTTTTACTTTAGCCAATTCATTCATATTCATCCAATAAATCATCTCAGAAGGCTTTGAAGTATAACCACTTCCTAAGAGATAATACTCAGTCAACTGAATAAAATTTAATAAAAGCCATAACGACGAAGAGGTTCAAGAATTCGTAGAGGGCCTGGTTAATTTCGTTAAAACGTCAAAACAAAACCGAAAAAGCCTTAAATTCGAACTGGTCGAAGATTCAATATCGTACACTTGTAATGTAAATTTTTGGCTTGATTGCAATATCCAGTGGGTTGGCACAAACCCATTTTTATACCCTGAACAGAATGGGTGGGTATATTAACTTTGTTCCTACGTTTTTAACGCGGTTAGGTTAAGGAGTCGCATTAGGTACGGAAAAATATGTATATAACCTGACCCATAATTATGTACTGAATCGATTTAGCCACGAACGTTCGACTGTCTCTCTGCCTACCAGCAGGCTATTGACAATACCTCCATCCGTTCTCCTGTAATTCGGCTTTCTCCATAATTGTGGTTCTGATAAGCAGACCAAGCCTGTTTTTGCAAAAGGTTAATATTTATCGGTGAGTCCGAGGGTGCGATTTTGTTATCTAATTCCGTCCTGAACGTATTCATAACGTAGAAGTAATTTCGTACAAATCTGCACATGTAGGTTTCACAAATGGATGTAGTTCTCATCCAATTTCACCTATTTTCAACACCAAACAGCTAATGATGATAAAAAATACGACAGACAAACAAACAGCCAGCCAGACAGACAGAAAGACAGACAGACACGGAAATATATGTATATCAAAATGTGTACTCAAATCTTAAAGAAATTAAACAAAAATGGTCAGTAGGATTTTTAGTGATGTTTAAATATTAGACCGTTGAGATATAGCATGAAGTTTTTAATGGATTTTTGGTGGATATCAAATGGTTCATGATATTTCATGACATATCAGTACTATTCAGCATTAGGTAATTATTTTAATAAATTGCTTTGGCCAATTATATACGTCATCTTCTCTTGATATTCCATATCTCTGAAAATATTTCATAGGCCATGCAATAGGAAACTTGCAGGAGTTTTGATTTTTCCACTATTAATAAATGTTTAATTACGGAAAAAGAACCGCAACTAACTGCAACTGAAGCTCCAACAGAGATTTCAACAAGCCAAAGACGGTGGTAAATCAGAATCTTTCTCTTCAGCACCCAAACATCTATTTTCTTTCGTAAAACGTCTCCATTTCACTCTCTCAAAAACTAATCTGTATGAAACAAATCTAAGCAAAGAAATCATTGAGTAAAACATTTTAATTAACGCCAAAGCTCTTGTCCTTCCTTTGGCTTGTAATTTTCTTTAGTAGTCTTCATTAAATCTCGAAATTGGTTTCGAAGTCTTTCTTCTGCCACTTCTTCCTTTGTTGTCAACATTTCTAATAACTTCTCCCTTTGTTGCCATTTTCTGCTGCCTATATCCAACCACTCTTAAGCTTTCCCCATAAACCTCAACAATTCGTCCTTGGATTTCGGCAAATTGTGCGGTTCCTCCAATAGCATTTAACTGAACAGATCTTGGAGCAATAGCTAATAATTGCTTTATAAGGTTTCGTTGTTCAGCAGTGTGATAGGAATTAAAGAGAAGAACCAGCGTCTGGAGTCGATAAAATAATTGGAAGATAAGCACAAGCACGTTCTTAATGCAATAAATCGGTAAATTTGTAAGAAAGAAAACATGTATTATATATCCTATAGCCGAAATATAATTTCATAGTCCGATCTTAATAATCAGTGGGTGGAGCACTCCCATTTTAATATTACACTTCTATTTTCTTGATTAATTTAGATCAAACAACTGATATTAAACACAAACTTTTAAACGATACCGATATCTCGGATATAAAGTTACAGCCAGTATAAAGAGTATAAAGAGTAGGCGGGGCTCTGGTCCAATTTACCGTCCAAGCAAAATCGGGAATCTGTCAGATACGTTGTATCCATATCAAATAGCGCCGAAATACAGATAAAGATACGCATTTATAAAAACCTAAACACAAAATAATCACAAAAGAGTGCTGAGATAACTATCCAAAAGACTCTGAAATATTATGAATAAAGACAAATGTCACCAATTAAATAAACATGCCAAAACCAGCCAACGCGGAACCACAACTAACAATTAACGCATTAAATAATGCACCAAGTCACACTTAAAGGAAACTATTATTAATAGTTTGTAAGGTAAAGAAATTTGTGGGTACCTTCAATTTTTGTTGCAAATTTTTTGTTTTCATTAAATTTTGGTTAAAAGAAAAAAATTATTATTCAAAAAATAAAAATAATATTCAGAAAAAGTCATTCTTTTTACAAAATCGTTAAATGAATCCTCGGTATTCGATAGGGGTTCGATAACTTTTGTCACCTTGTATTAATTATTAAGTTTTTCATCTTGCGTTTATGCTGTAAAAGAGTTAAACCTTTATTCACAGTCACTTTCATGCGTCGTCGTCGTCGTCGTCGACGACTGGTATTCACAAAGTCGACGCCGTCTCTCAAATATGAGTGAATGCATCAGCTGTTGACATCGTCGTCAACAAGGTAAGAAATCGGTATTCACAAAAACAAGAATTGAGGACCAGTCGTCTCAAATAAGACGACACCAAATTAGGTGTCGTCTCTCAACAAAAATTTGCTGTTTTCCTTTTTAAAAATGAATTTTCGTTTTCAAAACTATAATTCTGCCCTTGTATTTGTAATATATTTGTTATATGCAACCAAATGAAAAAAAAACATTTGAAATTTTAATAGTTTTCACTACTATTGTATTTCACTATCATACTATTGATATGGGCAATATGGCGATTTTTCGAAGATAAATTATAAATCTCCTAAAATCGTTCCACACATTACAATTTGCTATTTATATGAATGGCGGGTTCGATACCAGTTTATTCCTCTGGCGGTGCCTGTTTGCTTCGCTATTTTTTACATTGTATATTGTTATCAAATCTCTTCTCAAGTTTTCACTTTAAAGTATACTTCTTCACTAAAAATTAGGAACATATTAGAACTACCGATGGTCCACACCGTCAGACGAAGCATACTAGTTGTGAAGCTCCACAAATATTTGAAAATTTTGAGTGTCATCATTTTATCAATGTGCATTACCGACGGAAGATCAGACCTTATCCTTTGTACGCTTTACATAAACATATTTATACAGAAGGGCCTATGAGTGAATTGAAATACGAAAATACACTCAAGATATCGTTAAGACGCACTCATAAGAGAAATATAAAACCACTAATATTTTTGGGTACAACCTATCGATATTGTCAGTGAATTTTCGTATTTTAGTTCATTCGTAATTACTTTTTTATGAATTGAGACTCTATATTGAGATATTTCTAATAAATGTTCGCATTTATACAAATTTGTACGGTTGCATAACTTCCAAAAATAAAAATTATGCTTGTCATTATTGTTCAAACAAAAAGCAAAAAATGTTATAAAAAAACGAAATAAATGTTGTTATAACATTTTCTTTCAACTATTCTTTCCTTTTTCAGCATTTATTGGTCTAATATTGTCCAAAAAATTTTTTTGAATGTGGTGCAATTTTTTTAAATAAATTTATTATTGAACACAGCCACAAGAGTAAAATTTCGTGCACCAACACCGAAAATTCCACCATCTTTAAATAACAACAAAAATACTACGTTAAGCAGTGGGAACGACGTAAAATAGGGTCACCCGCTCAAAATGTGACTTTGTGAATACGACGTCTCTCGAAAAGTGACTTTTAAGACGACGTCGTCTTAACTCACCCGGTGACTTTGTGAATAAGGGTATAATAAATGCTGAAAAAACAAAGAATAGTTGAAAAAATGTTATAACTTTATTTTGTTTTTTTAATATTTTATTTATTTTAATTTATTTTGTTTTTTTTAATATTTTTTGCTTTTTGTTTGAACAATAATGACAAGCATAATTTTTAGTGTTGGTTGTTATGCAACCGTGCAAATTTGTATAAATGTAAACATTTATTAGAATTTATTAGAATATAGAATCTCAATTTATATAGAAGTGTTTACGAATGTATTAAAATACGAAAATCCACTGACAATATCGGTAGGCTGTACCCAAAAATATTAGTGGTTTTATATTTCTCTTATGAGTGCGTCTTAACGATATGTTGAGTGTATTTTCGTATTTTAATTCACTCATAGGCCCTTCTGTATAAATATGTTTATGTAAAGCGTACAAAGGATAAGGTCTGATCTTCCGTCGGTAATGCACATTGATAAAATGATGACACTCAAAATTTTCAAATATTTGTGGAGCTTCACAACTAGTATGCTTCGTCTGACGGTGTGGACCATCGGTAGTTCTAATATGTTCCTAATTTTTAGTGAAGAAGTATACTTTAAAGTGAAAACTTGAGAAGAGATTTGATAACAATATACAATGTAAAAAATAGCGAAGCAAACAGGCACCGCCAGAGGAATAAACTGGTATCGAACCCGCCATTCATATAAATAGCAAATTGTAATATGTGGAACGATCTTAGAAGATTTATAATTCATCTTCGAAAAATCGCCACATTGCCCATATCAATAGTATGATAGTGAAATACAATAGTAGTGAAAACTATTAAAATTTCAAATGTTTTTTTTTTCATTTGGTTGCATATAACAAATATATTACAAATACAAGGATAAAATTATAGTTTTGAAAACGAAAATTCATTTTTAAAAACCAAAACAGCAAATTTTTGTTGAGAGACGACACCTAATTTGGTCTCGTCTTATTTGAGACGACGCGTCGTCAATTATTGTCTTTGTGAATACCGATTTCTTACGCTATTGACGACGACGTCAACAGCTGATACATTTACTCATATAGAGAGGCGGCGTCGACTTTGAGAGTACCGGTCGTCGTCTAAAGACGACGACGACGCATAAAAGTGACTTTGTGAATAAGGGTCAACGCGGAACCACAACTAACAATTAACGCATTAAATAATGCACCAAGTCACACTTAAAGGAAACTATTATTAATAGTTTGTAAGGTAAAGAAATTTGTGGGTACCTTCAATTTTTGTTGCAAATTTTTTGTTTTCATTAAATTTTGGTTAAAAGAAAAAAATTATTATTCAAAAAATAAAAATAATATTCAGAAAAAGTCATTCTTTTTACAAAATCGTTAAATGAATCCTCGGTATTCGATAGGGGTTCGATAACTTTTGTCACCTTGTATTAATTATTAAGTTTTTCATCTTGCGTTTATGCTGTAAAAGAGTTAAACCTTTATTCACAGTCACTTTCATGCGTCGTCGTCGTCGTCGTCGACGACTGGTATTCACAAAGTCGACGCCGTCTCTCAAATATGAGTGAATGCATCAGCTGTTGACATCGTCGTCAACAAGGTAAGAAATCGGTATTCACAAAAACAAGAATTGAGGACCAGTCGTCTCAAATAAGACGACACCAAATTAGGTGTCGTCTCTCAACAAAAATTTGCTGTTTTCCTTTTTAAAAATGAATTTTCGTTTTCAAAACTATAATTCTGCCCTTGTATTTGTAATATATTTGTTATATGCAACCAAATGAAAAAAAAACATTTGAAATTTTAATAGTTTTCACTACTATTGTATTTCACTATCATACTATTGATATGGGCAATATGGCGATTTTTCGAAGATAAATTATAAATCTCCTAAAATCGTTCCACACATTACAATTTGCTATTTATATGAATGGCGGGTTCGATACCAGTTTATTCCTCTGGCGGTGCCTGTTTGCTTCGCTATTTTTTACATTGTATATTGTTATCAAATCTCTTCTCAAGTTTTCACTTTAAAGTATACTTCTTCACTAAAAATTAGGAACATATTAGAACTACCGATGGTCCACACCGTCAGACGAAGCATACTAGTTGTGAAGCTCCACAAATATTTGAAAATTTTGAGTGTCATCATTTTATCAATGTGCATTACCGACGGAAGATCAGACCTTATCCTTTGTACGCTTTACATAAACATATTTATACAGAAGGGCCTATGAGTGAATTGAAATACGAAAATACACTCAAGATATCGTTAAGACGCACTCATAAGAGAAATATAAAACCACTAATATTTTTGGGTACAACCTATCGATATTGTCAGTGAATTTTCGTATTTTAGTTCATTCGTAATTACTTTTTTATGAATTGAGACTCTATATTGAGATATTTCTAATAAATGTTCGCATTTATACAAATTTGTACGGTTGCATAACTTCCAAAAATAAAAATTATGCTTGTCATTATTGTTCAAACAAAAAGCAAAAAATGTTATAAAAAAACGAAATAAATGTTGTTATAACATTTTCTTTCAACTATTCTTTCCTTTTTCAGCATTTATTGGTCTAATATTGTCCAAAAAATTTTTTTGAATGTGGTGCAATTTTTTTAAATAAATTTATTATTGAACACAGCCACAAGAGTAAAATTTCGTGCACCAACACCGAAAATTCCACCATCTTTAAATAACAACAAAAATACTACGTTAAGCAGTGGGAACGACGTAAAATAGGGTCACCCGCTCAAAATGTGACTTTGTGAATACGACGTCTCTCGAAAAGTGACTTTTAAGACGACGTCGTCTTAACTCACCCGGTGACTTTGTGAATAAGGGTATAATAAATGCTGAAAAAACAAAGAATAGTTGAAAAAATGTTATAACTTTATTTTGTTTTTTTAATATTTTATTTATTTTAATTTATTTTGTTTTTTTTAATATTTTTTGCTTTTTGTTTGAACAATAATGACAAGCATAATTTTTAGTGTTGGTTGTTATGCAACCGTGCAAATTTGTATAAATGTAAACATTTATTAGAATTTATTAGAATATAGAATCTCAATTTATATAGAAGTGTTTACGAATGTATTAAAATACGAAAATCCACTGACAATATCGGTAGGCTGTACCCAAAAATATTAGTGGTTTTATATTTCTCTTATGAGTGCGTCTTAACGATATGTTGAGTGTATTTTCGTATTTTAATTCACTCATAGGCCCTTCTGTATAAATATGTTTATGTAAAGCGTACAAAGGATAAGGTCTGATCTTCCGTCGGTAATGCACATTGATAAAATGATGACACTCAAAATTTTCAAATATTTGTGGAGCTTCACAACTAGTATGCTTCGTCTGACGGTGTGGACCATCGGTAGTTCTAATATGTTCCTAATTTTTAGTGAAGAAGTATACTTTAAAGTGAAAACTTGAGAAGAGATTTGATAACAATATACAATGTAAAAAATAGCGAAGCAAACAGGCACCGCCAGAGGAATAAACTGGTATCGAACCCGCCATTCATATAAATAGCAAATTGTAATATGTGGAACGATCTTAGAAGATTTATAATTCATCTTCGAAAAATCGCCACATTGCCCATATCAATAGTATGATAGTGAAATACAATGATAGTGAAAACTATTAAAATTTCAAATGTTTTTTTTCATTTGGTTGCATATAACAAATATATTACAAATACAAGGATAAAATTATAGTTTTGAAAACGAAAATTCATTTTTAAAAACCAAAACAGCAAATTTTTGTTGAGAGACGACACCTAATTTGGTCTCGTCTTATTTGAGACGACGCGTCGTCAATTATTGTCTTTGTGAATACCGATTTCTTACGCTATTGACGACGACGTCAACAGCTGATACATTTACTCATATAGAGAGGCGGCGTCGACTTTGAGAGTACCGGTCGTCGTCTAAAGACGACGACGACGCATAAAAGTGACTTTGTGAATAAGGGTATTATACCCTTATTCACAAAGTCACTTTTATGCGTCGTCGTCGTCTTAAGACGACGGGTGGTATTCACAAAGTCGACGCCGTCTCTCAATATGAGCAAAATGCATCAGCTGTCGACGTCGTCGTCAATAACGTAAGAAATCGGTATTCACAAAGTCAATAATTGACGACGCGTCGTCTCAAATAAGACGACACCAAATTAGGTGTCGTCTCTCAACAAAAATTTGCTGTTTTGGTTTTTAAAAATGAATTTTCGTTTTTAAAACTATAATTATATCCTTGTATTTTTAATATATTTGTTATACGCAACCAAATGAAAAACATTTGAAATTTTGTTTTCACAATCATTGTATTTCACTATCATACTATTGATATGGGCAATGTGGCGATTTTTCGAAGATAAATTATAAATCTCCTAAGATCGTTCCACACATTACAATTTCCTATTTATATGATTGGCGGGTTCGATACCAGTTTATTCCTCTGGCGGTGCTTGTTTGCTTTGCTATTTCTTACATTGTATATTGTTATCAAATCTCTTCTCAAGTTTTCACTTTAAAGTATACTTTTTTATTAAAAATTAGAAACATATTGGAACTACCGATAGTCCACACCGTCAGACGAAGTATAATAATTGTGAAGCACCACAAATATTTGATAATTTTGAGTGTCATCATTTTATCAATGTGCATTACCGACGGAAGATCAGACCTTATCCTTTGTACGCTTTACATAAACATATTTATACAGAAGGGCCTATGAGTGAATTGAAATACGAAAATACACTTAAGATATCGTTAAGACGCACTCATAAGAGAAATATAAAACCACTAATATTTTTGGGTACAACCTATCGATATTGTCAGTGAATTTTCGTATTTTAGTTCATTCGAAATTACTTTTTTATGAATTGAGACTCTATATTGAGATATTTCTAATAAATGTTCGCATTTATACAAATTTGCACGGTTGCATAACTTCCAACAATAAAAATTATGCTTGTCATTATTGTTCAAACAAAAAGCAAAAAATGTTATAAAAAAACGAAATAAATGTTGTTATAACATTTTCTTTCAACTATTCTTTCCTTTTTCAGCATTTATTGGTCTAATATTGCCCAAAAAATCAAAAATTTTTGAATGTGGTGCAATTTTTTTAAAGAAATTTATTATTGAACACAGCCACAAGAGTAAAATTTCGTGCACCAACACCGAAAATTCCACCATCTTTAAATAACAACAAAAATACTACGTTAAGCAGTGGGAACGACGTAAAATAGGGTCACCCGCTCAAAATGTGACTTTGTGAATACGACGTCTCTCGAAAAGTGACTTTTAAGACGACGTCGTCTTAACTCACCCGGTGACTTTGTGAATAAGGGTATTAGTCTAATATTGCCCAAAAAATCAAACATTTTTGAATGTGGTGCGATTTTTTTAAAGAAATATATTATTGGACACAGCCACATGAGTAAAATTTCGTGTACCAACACTGAAAAATCCACCATCTTTAAATAACAACAAAAATACTACGTTAAGCAGTGAGAACGACGTGAAAGAGGGTCACCCGCTTAAAAAGTGACTTTGTGAATACGACGTCTCTTAAAAAGTGACTTTTAAGACGACGCCGTCTTAACTCACCAGGTGACTTTGTGAATAAGGGTATTAATATGCTCAGCTAGGTCGAAATTGTTTCATTGCTTATAATCAACCATAGTCGAACAGAAAAATCTGACGACGGGTAAGAACAGCAGATTAATGATAATGAGTATGGGGAAAGTAATTGGTGTGATATACTCAACCTCTACAAAAAGATCCGAAGACATATTTTGTAAAATTTTACCAGCCGGATTTAGTAAGAATGGAGCAGTTTCATGGACAAAAATAATTTACTTTAATGTTAAATTGCTGTGCTTTCCTGGATTATTATTGCTTAAATTTTATTTAGCGCAAGCGTCGGAAGTGGAATGGATTAGGCGGTTTACTTTCTTTAGTAATTGAACTATTAAATGCAATAAATAGCTTCCTTACTTCTTGTCACTTCAGGTTTTTAAAAGTCTGACACTTTACAGCCTGCGTTAACAAGTCTTTTGAATTTTTTTTACAAATTTTTTGTTACAAAAAGTCTTTGAACAAAATTGCCATTAAAATAAGAAAAATGAACATAAAACAAAGTTTTTTATATTTCCAGAGCAAACAAAAAACTCAATGGTTGCCCGCAGTATCATCGAGTTCAGTCGACGAAGTTAGTTGGCCGAATAGTTCCAAAAACACCAATTCGGAGTTTTTGTGGCCTTCGTAGCAAAAACGTATTTTTTTGCAGTATCTGAAATGGGTGGAATGAAGTAGAATAAAAGAGGCATGTGTTTACACTAAAATATGCACGAACACAAAAAAGCAGCGTGGAAGTTAAATTTTAGAGACAAAAAAAATTTGAACGGCAACGGAAATGACAACAGAAGTCGGTTTCTAGGACTGAGACGATCTGCGGCCATGTCAGTTCAACACTAGCGAAGAATAACACTGCTTCGTAAGTTAGACAATGACAACCAATTACATTTGTTATTGTATTGTTTTCGTTTCTTGATTTTGATATATTTTTCCGACAGGGTATGAAATTGTTGTGTTGTGGAACGAATTTCCGTCATTCCTTGTCATTTTTGGTTTGTAGACAAACCGGTTTCGGCGATATGCCATCCTCAGTGTCTTTTTCGTTCTCGTCAGAATTGTTTTCGTCAGAAAATTAAATTCAAGGAAAACACAAGTTTTTTAACGGCTGAACGTTTTTGAAGTCGGACTTTTTATATAAGTAAATCTATAACAAAGAGTAGGAAAAAAACAATTCCTTTAATTTAAAAGAATTAAATATTTATGTGACCACACATTTTTATGGTGACACATATGGTCAAAAAAATGTATGGTCACATAAATATTTAATTCTTTTATATTAAAGGCACTACTTTTCCATTTTTTTGTTTCTTAAATAAATAACTTTTTCAAACTAAATAATTTGAGCAGATTTAAATAAGTTCCAATTAAATGCTTTCTATCCAACAATTTTTGCTAATTGGGAAGAGGAGTTCGTAAACAATTCAAGAATCCTCCTAGTTTTTTTCATGTTACGCGACTTCTCGCTTTTTTTGCTCCTGTTTTCTAACAGAATATTTCATGTTGGCATCTAAGCGACATTCCGAAAAATGTTTTCCGTCGCGGTTTGGTTGGCAAGCTATTGACTTTGGATCTATTCTATGGGTTTGGATTTCCTTCAGTTGGAATTTTTTTCTAAGATTGTCAATGCTGTTTATGGTAAGAGGTCTAATAGTCTTGGTCATTTTTAATAGTCTTGGTATCTAATGGAACCTTTAACAAAAACCGTGGTGTTTGGAGAGGTCTAACTATATTGTTTCATTAGGTTTCTTGATTAAGTAATAATAATTTAATTTTCCGCGATATCACCAAACTAGTTTTCTTGATTAAAAAAATCTGAAAACACGCTTGAAAGAATTTTGTTTATGATGTATAAATTTATTGGTTCAATTTGTTAATTTTTTGAGAACTCTTGTTATTTAAAGGGGAAACCTATTGTGTTGTATATATAGTTGTATATATAGTTATATATAGTTATGTTGTATATATAGTAATAATACTTTGCGTTGTGGGGCTAACGATTACTAACGATACAAAAAATGTCTCTTACCAGACAATGAGAATACAATATTTTGATTTTAAAACCCATAATATTAAAAATTAAAATAATGGTTTAATTTTGTGAGCAAAGATCACAAAATTGTAATATTAAAATGAAAAAATTACCAAAAAAAAACGGAACGGAAATGACGAAATGAAAAATTTTATGAGAGTAATAGTCTGCGCGTTTTTAGATATTAAAAGGAATGGTAATTATTGAAATAGAATTAATAATTAAACTTCAAAATAATGATGTAATTATTAAACTAGTTTAGACAGAGTACACAAACGTCAATGGCCAATACCTTGTAGGAGTAATTAGGGGAAAAGAAACGAGAGTTGAATGTTATATATTTTGATTCATCGGAGATTGTAGTGATATTGTTGCATTTGGGCTTCATTATCTGTGATTGTTTTCTTGTTAGTCATGATATAACAAAAGTTGAGTGAGTGGTAGTGGTGGCGTTTGCTTTAGTTTAGACGAATTTCATTATTTAATGGGCCAGAAACTCCAAGATACGTTACCAAACACAAACTATTCACGCTTTTTAGTAAATACGTTTCAGGCTGCTTGGGACTGTCTGCCCACGCCGAGCAGTTTAAACAGTGTGCCTCTCCTGTTCGCTTGTATTCGCGAGGTGAGGGAAATAATGGCATCATCAAATGCACTAAGCCTCAATAATAAAACCACATACATGTAATTGGCACCGTATGAGCTTCTGACTACTTTATTTTAGATGTGAATAAACAATTATGAGCGCCTTCCACCTCAAATATATAAGTCCTGGGGACATGATCTCATATTGTTTAATATTGTTTTATTATTTTATTATTAATTTTCAATTTTTGAAATATTAAATTAAACTCTAAAAGAAAAAGAAAATCACAATAAACTGACTTTCTTTATAGCAATATTTATATGTTATTTCCTCATGTGAGGAATTTCACAATTGGAATTTCAACAATTTCAAGATTGCTTTGTTTCGTTTTAGCAAAGTGAATCATTTCTGAATAGCACATGGCGCCATCCTTTCTTCAAAACATTTTCAGCCTTTCAGCCTGTTTTGGAATAACCCACTAAAAAGGATTTCATCACAGCGCAGTACTCAGTTTTGTTGTCTTGTTTTGTTGTCAAGTCTTGAATAACCCACAAACGAAAGGACACAATTATAAGAAATACCCTCAGAAAATGGGTACTATAATGTACTGTATGGATACTAAGATGACGAGGAAGTTGTTATTCGAGAGGTTTACATTATTGTTAAATCAGTTTTTCTCCAGGAATACATTAAGCCCTCCTCGTAAAAGTCTTTTCAACCCTCAACATGCGCGTCCCTTGCGTCCTGCTAATTCCTGTCTTTTATTTTTCTCTACCGTCAGGGGAAATCAATTCATTTTCTCCCTTTCTAATCTCATTTTTATTCGTTAGTAACAAAAGTAGTGGCATTCAAGCTATATGTTTATGATACACATACACACACACATCTGAATATATCTGACTCAACCGCCAGATAATTGTTTATATTTGATAATGTAATAGCTGTTTCCGGAGGATTAATTCCCTGCCAAACTCCTTCGAGCCTTAATACTTTCGTGGATTTTATTGCTCCAACGATTTGTGTGATTTTATAAATTGTATGAAATGTTTCTCTCTAAACCGAAAACAACTGAAGTAATTCCATTAACAAAAAGGAATCCATACTTTCAAATGGCACTGGTATTTTTGTTTGTACATTTAAAAATAATAAAAATGCGATTGAGACAATCGTATTGAACATGATTCGTCCATAAATATATTTAATATGTATCAATCCCTAAGATGTGATTTAATGCAGGTATTTTATTATACTGTCCTTTTGTGACCACTTTTAAAGTACACGGAATACAAACAGCAGCATCATGTTTATACATGGAGGAGGGGGAAAATATAAAATGAGAAAGTCAAAATTTCGTAATCATTTCGATATACTTTACAAAGAAAATTATCTACAGCCATAGAAATCGATATGCTTTAAATGTGCTAAATGAGAAAATAAATTGATTTAAAGGGACAAGTTCAAAAATCGTTCACAATTATTATATAGTTGTCTTTAACTGATAATTTCACATTAAAACATTTGTCTATACTGAATTTACAACAACAAACTAATTTTAAATTAAAAATCGAATCCGAAAATCGCAATATTGTTTTTATGCAGTTTTGGTAAAATTAAACAAAAATTTAATTTCACAAAAACATTCGAAAATATCACAGGATTTTAAAAGAATTATCAATTAATTCGAATTTTAACATTGCACTTTATTCTCCATTAAGTCAAAGATAATAAGCAGATACGTAAAAACAACAAGAACAAAATCAATATTCATACATCGCTGCTTTATATTTGTATGTAAGAGATCAAATGATTCCAATGTCGATTGCGAGTGTACGCGTTATTTAATAATGATAACTGCTGCTTTCGCTGCTGCAGTTGTTTTCGTTGACAATAAACCGGGTTTATACTTCCATGGCATATTATATGCATGATGGAAGTGACCTCTTATATAATTTGAAGAAGAAATTATTAAATGATTTTTGCAAATTTTTTAATATCATTAATACGACATGTATTTTATGACGTATTTAAAACAAAGAAAGGAAATTTTATATTCATTTATTACCTTTTAGTAGAATAAAATTATTATTTAATTATTATTTAATTTCTAGCAAAAAAGTCTGCCTTTATTTCTATTTTAGTTAAGATGCTTTTATATTTGTACGGACAACATTTATTCATGTAATTAATTTTAAGAAATGTCGAATAAATGAAACTACCAATTAATTTATCATCACTAACATGTTGTATCTGTATATTGGTTTATCAAATTATCAATTTATTTGTCGATATTTACATCTTGTATCAGAAATTAAAATGACAAACATCAAACGGAAATGTGCTTCCTCTTGAAATTATTTTTTTCATGATTTTCTTGAAAAACTCGTATTAAGGAAGCATATTTTTGTTGGACATTCATCATTGTATTTGCTGATGTAAAATGTAAATATTGGTAAAATAATTAGTAAATGATACGTAGACTTTTGTTATAATTGAAAATTTGTTATCCTTAATTGTTTGTATTCCATTTGTTCAATACTGATTAAAATTTATTCAATTTCGGTTATTTTCTTTCAAAAAACAATTTTTGGTAACAATTTCTAAAATTATTCGAAATCATCTCGACCATTTTTGTAACTCAAAATTAAACTGAAAAAACTGCAAAACTAGGGCATAATAAAATATTTTTATGAATCAGCTTTAGAAATTGACTAAAACTAAAATATTTGAAAGAATTTGTTTAATTTTTTATTCTTAATTGACTTAAACGGAAAATTAAATTACATTAATTAACAAGAATTTGTTCAATTTAGTATTATGCGCAATCATTTCGTGAATATTTCAGCGATCAGACGCGATATGGCGGAATATTATATTTCATATGATTAGGAAAAGAATAGAAAACAGGAAAATAACAGAATATCGAGGTAAAAATGTCCCTAAAAGCGACAATTTATGATATAGTTTTTTAAATTACATTCATATTTCTCCGGCATTAAAAGATAAGAATAAAACATCGTTTCAAATTGAATGACTAAACACAAGATCTAAAATTCTACAAACTACAGATTCAATTCAATTTTATTTCATTCATTCATTAATGAGATAGCCAATCATTTTAATTTCGGTGACTTCGCATTAGTTTATACAGTTTTTAAAATTCTTATTTGGGAAAATTTGCGAAAACGGTGCGTATGGAATTTCAATCGTGATTTGTTGTTAATCGTAATTCATTATCTCGCCAGTTTTATAACTAAAAGTTCCTTTTAGCCGCCAACCAAAAGAACCGCGTTAAACCAATCTAACTTATTTTGAAAGTTGTCAAATTTTCCAATCAAAATCGCTTTCTCAAAAATTAATTTATTTTTTAACGTTGTTATTCGTTAAATCAAATCTTTTTTATCCTTTCATTATTTTTAAACGCAGTTAAAACTCAAATTTCTATTTTTCTTTTAATTTCATTCTCGATGATTAAATACTTTTATTAAATTGAACAGCTCTGAATGGAACGATTTCAATTAAATATTAATGGCAATATTACAATTTTTTGAATCATTGTGTCGCCGTTAATTCATTGCTTAATTCTCCCATTTCGTTCAAATTTTTGTTTCAACATTTCTTAATAAATTTTTATGTTTTTAAACTAACTCATTTTTCCGCAACAATTTTAATTTTATTTCCTATTTAGTTAAGGATCACGTCGTGAACAGGATTGTTTTGTGTGCTTGTACGAATATTTTTCATGATAAATCGCATATGCATATAAAGTGTTTCCAATTGGTACGGGTCGATTATTGTCATGTTGTTCGATGGTGCCTGTGTAAACATTTGTTTATTATTCAATCAGGATTGTCAGTCAGTTTGTTTATTATATCGCGGAAATAATGCCGCGCACTCGTATATTCTGTTTAAGTTGTAAAAAGAAAGAAGCCCTTTATGTTATTGGCATAATTATTTTTTATTTATAGGGAAATGTGCTTTATTAATGATTTTAATATCCTGCATATTATTATTTTATTTATCAGTGATAACTATTAAGACTGCAACGTATGACTTATAATGTTATTTTTTATCATTTCGCGGTATGTTTGCAATACCAAAATTTTTTTGTCTTGTTCTTCTTTTCTTTTGGAATTAAAATCAGACATATGTCATTACACGACTTTAATCTCTCCCTCTTTGCATGGGCTTAGTGAGATATCGCCGCGACCGGAACAGCGGGAGATTTTCAGTCTGTTTCCGACATAAGACTATCTAAATACCCTTCCATCAGTCATATTTCATTTAGACTGTTCATTGTCGTTGTTTCTTTCAATTAAAGTTTCGTTACGTTTTTCTCCTTTCGGTGCGATTGTGTAATACAATTGCGTAAACATTCGTTGTATTCTATATTTACACATTTATTAAGGGTATTGCATATATTGTTTCATTCAGAGTGCTCCGGAAATTACAAACAAACGGTCATTGCTCACACACTAATACATCAAATATATTCATTTGTTTCTAACCACTCGAATTTATGCATGAAAACCTATTTCTCAGTTGTAGCAGCTGTATGACGTTTGAGTACGCGCGATTCTTGTGCGTATTTATGAAATTTGCTTGGAATGCAAGGAATGCAAGGACAGCCACTCATATCTCATCTTGTCATAGCTCTCCTCATGCAGGTACCTACCTCATCACACGTACTCATAAAATATAAATTTAAATTCTGCTCAATAATCTGGAATTAAAGTGTTAGCTATGAAATAATATTTCGCATCTACCTAGATTAGATCAGATAAAATTATAATACTAATGTTAGTTAGACCATGAATAGATAATGTTAGTTAGACCATGAAGGCCAACAAAACCCAACTGTAGAGAAGTAAACTCCTTCCTACTAAAAACAAGCCCTGATTTGATTGACCCCTTCCTATCTGCCCGATTTTGTGCTATGAGTCTGTATGTATATACACGAGAGCGAATAGAGTTATCATGAAATCTGACATGCATATTCCTTGCCTGCCTAGGCTGTCTGGAATAGGTGATTAATTAATTAATAGAATTAAAGTTAAAGTTGGCATTAAGAGCGTAAACTGACAGACATATGATTCAAAACTGGCGTTATTATCTGTTAAGTTTAGTAAAACAATGCCTTTAGGAAATCTGATATAACTTCTTTGACTCTAAAACATTTAAATCAATCAAATGCTTACTTTACCTGCTTCCCATTTACCTGCTTACTTTTTGACGACACGTTGACCAAAGTTAGAAGGCAAACTTCTCTCTGGGCGAAATTTATGTACTCTGCACCCTCACTAAAATTGATGGAGCTTATACTTCGATATTTGCGGTTACACAGACTCTCTAAGTAAATTAGTTTATCCTTCAAGAATACAACTCTGAGTATCACAAAAAGCATTTTAGAAATTATTTTCTTCTTATCCGAAGGAGATTATTTATAATACTGTTCAAAAGTACTAAAGAAAGTTCTTTTTTGCCTTTAGCAGAAATAACCAAAAGGTTTTTAAAGGACTGCAATCAGTTTTGAAATCGTTTCGCATATTCACCAAATTGAAAAATCCATGATATAACTCTTTAATCATTACTATTATACTCATTTCGATCATGATCATCATTTCTACTACTACTACTACTATCATTACTATTATAATCATTACTATCATTACAATTAATATTTAGCGAAAAGAAAGAAAAGCAAATGTTGTTTATCCTTTTCCTCCAGAAACTTGTTGCCTAGCAGTTTACAACTAATACAGAAAGGAAGCTTTGGAATGCAGGTTAATCCTAATATTTTTGTTTCGAAATTTACACAAACTTGCCTGAATTACTCACGGTTTTGCACAAAATATTGCTATGAATTAACGCTAAAAATTAATTAAATAAGTATATTTTATATTATGTAAAAAATTACACAAATCATGACGGAAATTGTAATTGTAGTTATTGTAGTTATAAATCCGTTACATATGAGGAAAAACCAGGAAAATTTAATAAATTACGTTATTGCATTCCCATGTCCTTTAAAATTTTTCCTACGCACTTCCGTAAAGAAGAACAAAAAAGCCATTTAAAATATCATTAAGTAGTGACCATTCAGGAAGAAAGCAATGATTTATTGAGAATATTTGACGTAAGTCTCTTTTTATTTTGATCAGATTAGAGTCATTATTCATTGAAAACAATTTTCTTCCGCGAAACTACTTTTTCGACGGCTTACTCACAAAAGAATTACGAAAATTTTTATTCATTACAAAAAACTCAAAGGAAAATTGCACTTTTGGTGAAAAGAAAGACGGAAAAGAATACGCTAAAATGATTATTTTTAAAACTTCCCATAAAAGGCTTTAATATTGAGTAACATGCCGAGAAGGAATTTCCCAGGTTTCTTTCCTCGGTTTTTATGAGAGTATTTAAGTGTATAATTAATATTTCAGAAAAAATATATATAAATTTAAGCCACCGAACCAGGAAAATCTTTGATTTCGATTTCAATTTATATTTCAATTGACATCGATTGGATCATTCAAACTGGTTCAAATGGTATAGACCCCACAGCCGTAGAGATTTCCTCCCCCACTTTTCCCCCCTTATTTTTATAAAATCTTAATCAATTCAATCACCAAGTCAATTTAAATTTAAGAATTTAAGCTTCCTGGTAAAGTGAAGACAAAGAAAGATAGAGAGAGATAGATAGACAGAGAGGAGATTTGGGGAAGGTTGTAGGCGCTAAGTAATGAATTTAGCGATAAATATTTGTACTTAAAGTTGGATTATTCTGTTTACGCTTGGTTTGTATAACTTTTCCGTCAATAAATTATGAAGAAATGAAGCAGTAAATCAATTATTTGTATGGATAAACCTTTTGGTAAATTTGGCATATTTTAACGCAATTACGAAATGTCTTCACGGTAATTAAACACTAGACTTATTTGTGGTAATCGAGGAATAATCGAGGAAGATAAGGTTGCTTTTGATCTTCGTATCAAATGTTAAATGTTAAATGTTTATTTTATAAACTTAAAACATTATCTTTACATAAGAAAGTTGTTTAAAAGTTATATAAAATTAAAAATTTCTGTAATCTCAATGCCTTCATGAAAAACCACTAAACAAACTCTAAATAAATTTTAAAGTACATTTGCGTATAACTAATGCCACAGAAATACTAATTATACTTCAGTAGAATAAACTTATCTAACGAAAAAACGAACAGGCCTGGCAACGAACACATTAATCAGACATCATCAAAAATTCTGAAAAAAAAATTGGAACTAATTTTAATAAATAACCAAAACGCTTGAAGGGAAAACAACAAGAAGTTTTTTAGGAAGATATGGCGATTTTATATATATCACTACTAACGATCGCATGAAGCGGTATTTTAAAGTATTATAAAGTATTATAAAATATTATGGTGTTAAAAATGAAATCGACGACATTTTATACCGCACCGTGAAGAGACAAAGAATTTGAAAAAAGCTAACTTAAGAACAACAGAAAATGTGCTGAATATGAGACGCCTGTAATGACAGGAAGTCGCGTGTAAAAATTGCTTTCAAAACAACTTATTTTTTCCTTTTAGGCGACATTTAAAATGAATTTTCACCATCAGTGTCCTTTCGGAGAAAGACATTGGTATAGCAGAAATTAGTTTTATACACTCCCATCAGTTTTCCTTATGTCTTTAATTTATTATTTCATAGATGTATTAAATTATTTCAAAATGTTAAATAGTCGGGACTTAACCCGTATTTCATATTTGTTCAAATAATTTAACTCTATCAGAGTGTGGAGCAATTTTAAAAGCTGTTTCGTTCCCTCCGATACGTTTGTTTACTTTTTAGTGTTGTTGACGTCGTGTCAATTTTCCCATTTTATGGCTATTGACCCCAAATTGTGCAAAAAAAACAGAGTTAAAGGGAAAATCTAGACAGCTTAAACTGTCTAGACGTTGTTGTTGGATGTGTCTGTGCGTTCTCGGTCACTGCTATTTGAGGTTTCTTTATGATATGATTTTATTTCAAACAGATTTGTGTTTGTATGTGTCTGATTGAGCATGCCTGTTATCAATAAAAGCATCTTAACAAATTTAATTGTTTATTTATGAATTTTCATAAAATGGTGAAGGAATAATTTGCTGAATTATACAAGGCGAGTTGATGCTGCGATAATCGGAGCACTTTATTAGGTATAACTAACTCTTTTAGTTGTAAACATGTCTAATATATTGCCGCGATTTTGATCTGATAACAACAAATTGGTTATTTTCCCCTAAACGTCAGGACTTCACGAAAGCTGAAACTAAATTAACAAATAGGAGAATTACTCATTTCTCGCTTTTGAAAAGGATGTGCCCGTGTATTTGCAATAAATAGAACAATCTCTTTTGCTTTTTCGCTTATTTATATCACTTCAATTAGAAACCTCTAATGGAGATGAAAGGAGGTGGTTCTCCCAGATATCAATTTTCTCTAGAATATATGCTAAAATCTTGCTTTCAAAAATAATTTTAAAATGTCTCTAAAAAGAGGAAATATTTTAACATTGCTTCGAAAAATTAACGCATAATTATAGAATTTATAGTAATATTCATAAAAGTTTATTTTTCCACGATTTAAAAAGAATAAAAGTTGTAAAAGCCCTAGAAGGTCACAAACTGTAAATAAAATGAAATGTAGGAAAAGAAATGTAACTTTTAATTTACTCCTGAGAATTATCTTGGTGTTTAAATTTAGTTATTAAATTTGCTTTCGATTCGAGGAAACATACATAGGAAAGCTCCTCGAAAACGATCATGCTTCATAAATCTGCAACTTCGTTAATAAACAGAAAAATCGTTTTTTATTCCGGGAAGAAATTTATGTTTTCGTCCCTTAAGTTTAATGAAAGAAACGTTTTCACCGAAAAAATAATTTACCAACGAAAAATCAAGTGTTTCCTTTGAGAATTTCTAAAGAAAATGAGTTTTTCTTTGCTGCGATATAAATAAGAAACTTTTACGTGTTTATGAGCGCCAACAGGTGTTAAGTGAAATGTTTAGGGTACTTTTGTACAGACCAATATAAAGTTTTGTGGCTGAAATAAAAATTTCACTTATACTTTGAAATAAGACCGCTCCCCACTTGATATTGCCGCAATTGTCATACTTCTTTTAATTATTTCAGTGGAAGAGGAGAGAGAAAATATTAAGGTAAATACTAAAAAGAAGGTTGTAGTTAAAAAGTGAAAAGGAAATACGGGATTTGGATTTGCCAGATCGCACTAATCTGCTGAGAGGAAATCTCTGAAGAAGAAGCTGGAGTAAATTTCTCTTTCGTCTTAGTTTTAACTGCAAACGAAAATTCTATGAAATTTGTGTCAATGTCAAGCACAACCATTTCACAACTATATCGAAGCAATTATTTTCATTTACTGAAGTTTCTGCCTTTTGTCTCACTGCAATTCGTGTCCAAAAAGAAGTTGGTAATGTTTTCTCTGTTTATTCTTTTAAATCGGTTTCTTTTGAAACATCACAACACAGCCCCTTCGGCCCCAGAAATCCTTTGTTTAAGTTCGCAAAAGAATTTCAGCGAATTTAAAAGACCTTTGTCGAACCGCGATACTGGCGATACAACTTCGAGGGATGAAATACTCGTGCGTCTGAGGGAAAGAGCACTGTGAATAATTAAACATTTAAATAATAATAAACATTCCGCAATTTTGCTTTGAAACTTATCGATTCTACTTCCCACAATCAAACAAAATTGCATCGAGTTTTCCCGCTTTTGGTGGCTTTAACGTTTATTTACACTTTTACGTTAATACCATAACGTTTCCCTCTTCCACGATACAACGCGTTGTCGGAAGTGTGTGGTGAACGAGCAAAAAAGCAAGCAAAAAAGCGAGCAAAAGAACGAGCAAAGAAAAATTTCTTAAGGAAGAATGAGTTGTTCGTTCTATCAAAGCAATAAAAACCACAATAGCAATAACAACAATGACGACGTTTGACATCGTTTGGCTGTTGTTTGGTTGCTAACCAACCAGCAAAACAATTCCTTTGTTCTTAAACATCGTCAATACTTGTTTTATTTATAATGGTTATTTGCTCGTTATTTTTAGTTAGTTAGTTAGTTAGTAGGTTATCATTTCAATATTAGTTTATTTTCTTATTGCTTTTCTTTGCAACTTCAATATTTTTATCAAAATGCAATTACTTGGAGTTAATTATGATAATGCATAGACAATTTTTAGTCCTCTCAATTACTTTATGATATCTGATCCTGAAAGTCAATTTATTACAAATTTCTGTAAATTCTTCTTTGTATTTCACTAACTAATGAAGTTCTAAATAGTTTTGTGGATTTAGCCGCCTCTGAACATCAAGATATTACCTTGAAAATAGTTTATAATATAATAGGATAAATTTATTTATTCCTCGCGACAATTTTCCACCGTAATCACCATCACCGGATGCAGCAGCTCTACCATAAATTTAAATTAAAAACATAAACTTAAGTTTCTCTAATTTATTTGGAGACTAGTTATAAATATTTCATTTCTTGTAAAAATAAGAAAAAAAACAAAATTGGTATTTATTTTCCTCTGCTTAGAAATTCAGTAATTATTTGTCAGATAATTTGAATTTTAACAGCCCTTTATAACTCAATGTTATGAAGTCAGAAAGGCTAATTTTAAAAAAGAGCCCTAGAATGTTTGCAACTAATTTGCGGTCAGAAACATTAAAATGGTTCAAAAAAACACAATTTAGGACTCTAAAATAATTCATGTTTTCACTACTGTTAATAATTTCTTTTTTTAATTTTTCAAGTGATAAGAAGTGACAATTTGTGAAATAAAAGAAATTGTTAAATATTCTGTAACAAAATTTCAAATTACTTCCATGAAAGACTATGTTCTTCGATAGCTTCTTCTTGACATTTTAATGAGTGGGGTTAATGCGGGGGTTTTTTGAAAACAGTTTTCAACGGTTCTATGCACAACTGGTTCTCATAGACGATACCCAAGCCAAACCCAAAATGGAAATATTTCTGGTTTTGGATGTTAGCAAACATAGTTTTTTTTTTGAAGCTCTATAAATCTTTCTGTCTTTCTACAGTTAGTTTGATGAAGAGATAAATGTAAGGGAGAATATATCATATGATGCGATATATATGTAAATATCCATTGTTTTTCAAAATTTCGAATTTGACCCTTTCCATTTCTTGCATTTGATTGACTATGAATTATTTAATTATAAATTTGTGCACGATTCAATATGGTTTCAGTTTTATACATTTTTACCTATTTCTTTTCACTCGATTTGATATTTTAAATAAAAATTTGCAAATACTACAAAGCTGTTTCTGAAGATAAAACCAGTCTGTGTTAGGAAACACTTAACAGTTTATCAAGTTCGAAAACCAAAACCAAAACCACTATCAGGAAACGCCATATGCGATTATGCTATTGGGACAAATTTCAGTTTAATTGAACTGAATTATTTTCAGCGTTAAGACACAAACTCATATAAAACACCTTAATTCTCCACGCCATCAAACACATCATTCGTCCTCTTCTGGTGCAAAAGCATGTATATTTCGACCACCACGGACGAAGTAAGAAGTGGACACTTTCTACCTTGTCTTCCTTTAATTTTTTAATCATCTAGTTCCTTCGCATCAAGTACATTAAAACAAGTGCAATAAAAATCAACGAAAATCTACAATAAATTTTTATTCTTTATTCGAAACCGAAGGCCAAAAAAAGCATCCCACAATACTTTGTACGGTATCTGTAAGTGCATTAGTTTTATTCTTGCCTTATAAAAGTTTTATATGTTCTGTGTTTACGATTTGGTTTCTCCGACCATTTCTACTTGGTTCTACTTGAAGTTCTTGTTTCTTATTTCGTTTTTTCTTGTGAGTTGTAAAAGAATTGTAGATACATATCCGGAAACAAATTATTTACATCTTTTTCTTAATTTCTTTGTTTTAGAAAACTTATAATTTATTAGTTTTCTCTATTCTTACATTAATTGAGCATAGTAATAAGAATAATAATAATAAACTAATTAGAAGGGCAGTACACGATAATTCATTAATATTTTATATGGAACGATGAGTTAATAACAATTATAATTTACTCGAATTCTCTAACAAAAGGCCTTCAAAGAAAAAACAAGTCCTGCTTTGGAAAAATTCTGGAATATAATCCTAACTTTACAACACTTATGGTCGTTTTGTACAAAATTTCTTCCTTCGGCGTGATTTTGGAGACCCCTCTCGAGAGTATTCGTCTTTATGCCAGATCTTTGAGAAATCTAGATTTCTAGAAGACTCTTATTATCTCTTATTATCAAATTCATCTCGCCAAAGAATAAAGTCGTTCGGTATGTAAGGATTTTCTTCGTGGCAGTTAGGTTTGGTGGCAAAACACGTGGTTGTCTGATTTTAAACTATAAAGATTTTTGGTATGAATTGAGGAGTTTTTATGGCATTCCTTTTGGAATTTTCGCAACCCTTCTGCATTTACTATGAAATAAACGATAACCATCTTTCGTACGAGTGTCACCACTTATGTCAATACCATCAATAGAATCAGGATTTTGCAGCAAGAATCGACTGCTAAAGGTAACAAACTAAAGGTAACATAATGAGAAAGTAATGGTCAACAAAACAAAAAGAGAAAACAAGAAAAGCGGGTTTTTGTTGATTTTTGTTTTGTTTTTTTGTTGCAGAAATTATTTTTTAAAATGATAATTAATTTTGTATATTTATTTTCATATGAATTTTTTTAAATAAATACATTAGCGAATTTTATAACTGGTCATTTAATACGTCACAGAATTATAACTAAATCTCGAAGACCTTGAAATTATTTTAGATTTGTCTGCTTTCGGTTTTCATCTATCACAAAAAGTTGCATGATTATAAATAATCTTTCGAGAGGAATACATTAATTAATAAAGATATGTAAACTTTCGACTACCCTTTCTGGGTAAAATAAGATATCCACGCTCTTCTTACATATATTTTTAAGAACTTATTGTTTCTTTAATATGTCCGTTTATACATGCTGGTGTGCATTACAAAACAACAACGTACAACGGCCTCAATAAAAGTAAATTGATGCATGTTTGTGTGATAAACCACACAAAATATGCGGTTTAACCTGAATTTTTATTAAAATGGAACCATCGCTTTAGGCAGCGATGAAATTATTAGTTATTGACTCAATATAACATTATAAAAACGAATGTATGAATTCGAATGGGCGAATTCTCCAATTTTCATTTGTTTTGTAGGAATCACAAATGATTCAAACGATCGCTATATTCAGAAAAATTATCTCGTTCGCACAATTCGAACACTTTTGAAAATCTTTAAAGGGAAACATGATAAAGCCTTAAATCTTCTTGCAAAAGAAAACGTTCCAGTATTGGCAAGTATCTAGATCAAATAAAACAAAGAAGAGCATTCGTTTATCCGTTTCCACCAGTTTTTCAATATCTGTAAGTTTATATTTTTTATATAATAATTATATTAATTTATATATATTAATGTAATATTTTTAATTTATATTATTTATATTATTCTATGATATTATTTTTTATTACACTATTTTTATTATTTTATTATTTATATTATTCATATCGCTTTTTATATTATTGTATTATTATAGTATTCTTTATATAATAGTGAAGATTTATCCCAAACTTTATGAGAATATATGTTTTCGTTCTCCCGTAAGTGTAAGTTTTCCATACAGACGGGTGGACAGATGGACAGGGATAAATCTGGAGACGAAACTGAGCAGGATATACTCAAATTTCCATACCTTCCATACGGAAGAAGTAAGGGAGAGATATGGGAGTATACTCATCGTGTGTAGAGTATAAAAGTTAAAACCTTTTCATAGGCATTCTTATTATTCTGTTATAAATATAAGTTAAGCGTTCATAATCGATCACAATTGTAACATATTTACTAAAATTGGTATTCTGTGTTCGAGCCCTTATTGCGTATGTTAGATGTCAAAAGATTATAGACGTTTGTAAAGCAATGCTATCTGAAAACAATCCACAATGTCCGCAATTAAGCGTTACGAAATCCAATACTTTTCACTTTTTTCGGTTATTCATGAGTTTGAGCTCACAAAACGGGAACGATAATTTTTTCAAAAAAATACACAATTTCGTCTTTTATGCTCTTATGGGTTGGAGTGGACTTTGTAAAACATTACGCTGTGCGGAATAACAAATTCTGACACACATAAAAGGAAATCCGATAATTCAAATGTTTGTATGATGACAATTTATCATAGAGTCACAGATCATTTATATGAAATATTTTCTAGAATAGACTTTATTATTTCACGCACGCATTATTTTACGACCTCTTCGAATTGTTGTTAAACACGTCGAATATATTCGGAATTTTCAAAAGGGAGGATTTTCGAAAACGTAATCCGAACTTGAAAACAATCATTTAATCTCGCATTAGCCTAAAAAATTGCACCAAAAAATTGGCAGCTAAAAATCGTTTCCAGCAAACAAAAAGTTTCTAAATTAATTTGAGTTTAAAGTATTTGGGCTTCACACCAACTCAAAAAATAACGCTGAAAAACAGTATAAAACCAAAAGTATTAAAACCGCAAGAAAGAGGAAAAATAAAGCACGATTACATTCTGAAGTAGAGGAAATAAATCAACGACCAACAAATAACGTCGACACCATTCTTTTGTTTTACCGGATGTAGAAAGGAATCTAAAATTAATAGCTGTGTTCATTCGGGCTTAACCGCAGCTTTTGTACGCTACAATCGCAAGAATTTGTGTCTCATTTTAACTTTAACCAACCGGATTGGTTGACAATGAAATCTGGCCAAATTATTCCGATTTAAAACATTTTGAATGTGAATCAGCTCGTGAGGATAGATAATATTTAAATTTTATGACGGGACCTTTATTCATTCTCCTACGTCGTAATTCAGGGCCTGAGTGTATGTACGTTTCCGAAAGCGCCATTACTCTTACCAGGGCGTTAAGAGTGGAATCACAAAATTATTATATCTCATCTCCTCCGCATAAAAATAAAACCAGGATCCACAAAAAACAGAGAACACAACAAAGCCGTCACCGTAGAAAAACAAGTAAAGAAAAGCTCGTTCGCAGTCGCCTTTTGTTCATTTCAGATCCATTTATGAAGTATAAGAATATTTTACTAAAATGTGTGAATTTCCAAAAAATTTTAAAAAAACGATAGTTGTGTTGCAAAAGTTACGGAATTGCGAAAAAGTCTAAATTTAGACAATTGTGAATATAAATTGATTTTTGTATTTCTCTATTTTGGTGAAAAAAATTACAATTGTTTTTTATGTTGGTTTAGTCTACTAGAAGTTTTCTCGTTTTTGCTTTCTAGCGACTAAATAATGATGGCTTTTTTGAAAATAACCGGTTTATTCTAAATGTTATTGGTAGTAGGAATAAGTACAACGTTTGTGTAAAATATGAACGCGCCACAATAACTCTTTTATCTATATGAAAATTAAATAAAGGCCCTACAACAAGCTCTTGGTTTCGTCACTCATAAGCGTACTCATCGTGCTAGGAGAAGGAGAACTTTTCATTATATTGCCTTTATCCAGAAATACAGTCACAACGCGACTCAATAAACTTAGTTAATAGCTCTCCCTCTACTTTGGAAAGTTCCTTTTCAGGTTTTTTTTTTTTTTTTTTGTAAGTAGTCTGACAAATTTTAGGTTTTCACGTGGCAAGTCTCGCAACTCAACACTTGCAGAACTCCCTCTAACTTGACCAAATTTGGGGTAACAAAGCATATTTCTGTTTAGCCTGCATTACATATTAATGGGGCGGAGCTTTATCATGACCTTCATTTCTAAGAGTCATCCCTTGTCGCGATCGATTTGTGTAGAAACAAAGCTTTCAAGCTGAAAAGTAGATCCATAATTTATTTCTTCTTGGAGAACCCTTTCTCGAATTTTCGAAAACCTATTCCAAATTTAAAACCGCTTAAAGAGACACCGCATAAAATTGAAATTTCCAAATGCTCAGAATTTTGTGGCTAAACGAAAATATGAAAATATGAAATTATGTTTTCAAGTCAATACGAGTCACAGAAGTCGTAGAAAAAAGAAAATTACATCTTGATAAAACCTACTCCACCGTTCACTGAACGATTTTTAAAAATAATTGCTTTGTTGAATCTTTCTATTTTAGTAATACCCTAATGCGATTGTAATAAAAGCAACTTTTAAGACATTCAAAAACAGCAATTTTATTGAAATCTTCGACAAAAATGATAACCGTTTTCATTTATTTCCGCTTAATTTTGACAGATATTTTCTGCTAAAAAAATAATCGAAATGTTTTTTTATGTAAGAAAAATCTTTAATTTACTTCGTTTCGAAATTTTAAGCAAAGAATAATTTATGCAGGAGGAGCACACAAAGCCATGTTATTGAAGATGGTGAAATTTTATTTTAAATATGTGTTCAAAATAGCGATTATTATTAATCACTCGCGACAAACGAACTCATTTTTTAAGTAGATATTACAAAAATAAAAAGTGGACCTAAATATCGTGGTTTCGTCAAACATGTATACAAAGGGCACACAAAAAAACCGGCACAAGACTAAATTCTCCAGATTCCAAAATGTACCAGATTTGGCTACGGTTTAATGTTTGTTGTAAATTTAGGCTTTCTCCCTGCAACAGGTCGCTCTAGAAATATACTATAATTTATTAAAATGAATTTATTTTGTTTATTGATGGAAACAACATACCTTGAGAAAAGCAGAGAATGGAAGAATGAACACGATTTTTTTCAAATGAAAACCGTAACCGCGAACAAGCTTTTCTTATTACTCGTACTTCGTGACAAACCCAAGAGAGTCGTTTCTTTGGTAATTTGTTCTGAAACAAACTCATTTGAATAAATAAAAATACACATTTTCTTTGAAATAAAAGCGCCTGTAAATGTATTTCATTAGTCTTACACTCAAAGGTTAGTCCTTGAATTTCATTTCTGTTTTTCCAACCTTCTCTTAAACCAGAATAACCCAAAAATTAATGAAAAGGACTGCCAGCTAGGTCGTATTTCATACGTTTAGAAATAAAAACAATGAATACTTCATTGATTTCTTATTTCTCCCCTGACTTCACTTAGGGGTCATGAAAAATAATATATAATACTCTTTACTTTACTGCCTGCATTTTTTCATTCACTTTCACTAAAAGTGAAAATAAATTATGGCGATTGACATCTCTAGGTGTTTATTCATTTCCGGTACAGCCGAAGTATTTACGATTCAAACAAATATAATAAATTAATAAAATGAAATATCTAAGAAGCCTAAATTAATGTGAGGTGAGATATAAATTTGTGTTTTTTGTTTACTTTTTTGCGAACATTATTGAAAATAATTGCTCTTTTTTTGTTACTTTCACTTTATTTTTTATCTTTATGTTTTAAATTATGTTTAATCGACCTTTAACATGTTCAGCAAAGTAAAGAAAAGAAAAGTACATACAGCGACCGTAGCTAAGGATTAATCAAATGGATCGAGACGATGAAAAAATTAGTCTTAAGAGGCGATTTCGAAAAATGGCTTGAAAAAAACGGTAAATTCAGGTTTCTGATTCCACTCCTACTTCCTAAAGGCGACGTAAATCAATCTGTAACTCTAGCTCCCTTTCTCATAGTTTAAGTTACTCTCAAAAATGGGCGTGAACCTGCACTGTCCTGCACTGCTCAAGATGTCTGTTTTATCTCGTGTCACAATGACATATGCGCATTTATTGACCTCAAATTCGAATAAAGGCACCAATATTGGTAGTAGGGTAGGATAGGCTCTACTTAATCTAGCGGATGCCTCAGAGCCTTTACCTACAAAACCGTATTTACTTCTGTCAAGACAATAGCAGCAGGTAGGTACTGAAGAGAAGTAGAATATTTTTTATTACGTGTTCTATTGTAAACGCTCAAATATAGTTACAATTACTCCATCGACCAAACCTGTGAAAAATTTTTTCCATCCTGCATGAATTCTATAATTGGCGATGCCATTATCGAGGAAGTTCATCCCACGCGTTACCCATACGTTCACTGTAAGCCTTAATAACATAACTCATTTTGCAGACTTGTGGCCTCTTGACGACGTTTGAAAAGTGTATGACGCAATGGTATTCTAACTCTCCAACGCACTCTCACATGATGTTAATGGCGATCTATATTTTTTAGTAGTTCTCTACAATTTTATCTGATGCCTCGTCGTAGATTATCGATCCTGAACTGTTGTCGCATCTCACGTAAAACACCCTGTGTGTTATCTCCTGTGCGTACTTAACTGAAATTACGGTACATCCGTATCTGTTCTGGCCACTCAAGCAATAACGTAATAAATGAAATATTTCTTGGATTAATGCCAGGTTTTTCGTCTTTACAATCCGTAAAGAATTAACATTCTTCTACAACTTGATTTCCTTAATATGTCAGCGCCATCCTCCTCTAGTTCCTCCTCCTCCTTTTGCCGTTTTGCCATTTTTCCTTCCTTCCTGCCTGGTTTTTATTTCTTCTTTTGTTATTTCATTCATCACTGACGCTACGTGTGTTCTTATTGTGTTAAAATAAACTAGTTATTTGTATGAGACTGCCTGCAGAGATATCTGATTTCATCCACTATGCTCTCCTGGCACAACTAACTAATGTACAAATGCCATAATTTCCAAAAGAACTTGTACGACTTATTCATTAAATCTGTCTAATTTAAACGATGCTTTGTTTAAATTAAAGGCTTTGATTTCCCTTCATATTCTAAATAAATTAAAGTGATTACCGTCACATCCAAATCACAGTAATGATGTAAATTAGTAAAACAAATATTATTCTGATATCCGGAAAAGATTTCCCGAATCGCAATTAACAGACATTATTTTTAAATTTTGTTTATTATATTTATGGAGAAATAAATAAAATAAAACGATATTTTTCCTTTAGAAGTATTCATTTCAAACAAAACCTACTTTAAGGATTACACCACAATTTTGCCACCACGATGCTACCACAATTACAGGTGAGCGTGTTATGAAGGAGGTATTGTCATGAGATATAACATGAATATTTATTCTCTGTTGTCATAAATTGTATGGTATTGAAAATTGGCGGAAGTGGCGCCGGTAGTCCTTGTTTATGAAATAAAATTGCTAATCATTTTTCGGTCTCCAATGAAATTTTTGAGCTGAAATTTTATGGCTGATAAAATTTTTTATGCGATTTTATAAGCATTAAAAATTTCGACGAAAATTCTCTAGCTTTTTCGTAAATTATTATTTTTAAAAAAATATGTATTTTAAGCATTGCATCCTTCATCAGCAATGTCGTTACGGCATGTGTGTTCAAGGGCAGTGACAATTTTTTCTTACCTCATCAAAAGAGGCGAATTTATAATAAATTCACTAATTATCCTAGACATCAAAATGTGATGTGTGTGAAATCATGTGTGATTGCCATCAACACGTGATTTCAATATCACAAAAAAGGACAACAATCTGATAACGACTTCTAAGAGATGGGGTGTCAGTGATAACGAATATCTTGTCAGAAATTTTTCCTACCGCTCGAATGGCATAAGAAGGGAGAGTTATTAGTAGCTTGAGCGAATTAAATTTGTCATAACTAACGGAATAATTTTTACCGCCATGCTTTAACCGCCCATTGATCCCTTTGGCAGTTCTCTTCTGGACTTTGCCAATAAATTGAAGCTGTACCAGAACCCAGCTTCCAGCTTCCCAGATGGATATTGTTACATCTTTGGGTAAAATTAGTCTCATAGAGATGAATCCAAATGGACTTTATGTAATATACAGACAACTAGTCTCTTAGCAAAAAGTGTTCAAATTATACTCAAGCAAAAATCCTTTTTAGAAGAGGCTCAAACAAATCCCCACCTTCTCCCTCTGGACTTAAGTTATTCTAAACTATATTCTAACTAAATTTACTAAGTCATTCTGTTTTCAAAAACAGAAAGTGGGATTTACTTTCAATACTCAATCGTTCAATATTCCTTTTCCCCACCATATTCTATTAATTTTTACTTCTTCTTATTCCCTACTTTATCATCCTTAATTTTTAAACTTGCCATTCACTTCTCCCCTTGCACAAACTCCGTCTTTCACAATAATTTTGTAACGCGTGATTCGTAAAAACAAATTATTCAAATTTATTAAATAGAGTTTTGTGAACTTTCCCCGGGTTTTCCTTTACATTTTTTAATCAAAATGTTTGCAAACGCGATGAAAGTTTACTGCAAAACAGTAAACAAAAAGTAGACGACAAAACTCAAAAAGCGGTAACACAAATTAAATTAAATTGTATTAATAGAATTGATAAAACCTTATTAATGAATAATGCAAACAGTTTTTTATTCTCACGATAAAGGATCCCTGCCCACTATCAATATTCTGTATTCGGTAGTTGTTGTCAGTTCTCGGTAAAAGTGATGTAAAGCGTTTTCACAAATCTGTGACCATCAATTGGATTGCACTGAAATTAGTTTTCGAACACCTCACAAATGGTTTTGCTAGGCATGGTGATTTATTGCGGACTTCTAGAGTTCTTGACTTGTTTCAGTTACTTTTTCTTTATCGAGCGAGGGCGAGAACATTCTTCAATCTCAAATCTTAAATCGTTCTGGAGCCATTTAATTTCACAATGCTTTTGTAGACATTTTTTGGTAAAAGAACGAGAAAAGCTGGAGAGAAGGAAACATTTTCTGAAGCATAAAATTGCTCCGCAAACTCATATTGGGGATGTACTCCTACTGAACAAGGACACAACAAGAGAAATATGTATTAACAACAAAACTCTAAAAAACCAGACCCTAGCGACAATATCTCGAAACAAAGATATCACAAATACCATAATTTCAGACTACCCAATTTCATAAATATTAGCTATTTAATACACTGTCGCCCCTTATGATGTCCATTCATATAGATAATTATCGCTTTATCCGAAGGATTAAAAGTATGCTTAACTTGTGCGTCCATTTGTAACACATTGCAGAATACATACTCGTAACAGCCTCTTATCCGATTTAGCTCTGCCTGCTCCGTACTCAACTCAATATCATGGTATTACCATATTCTAAATCTTTGATATTTTCACCAGAAATCAAACACCTAGAATGCTCATTGAAAGGCCAAGCCTCTAAATGTTGAATAAACGCCAAAAAGGTTCAAGATGTGGTCACTTGCACTCAGACATGGAATGTCTTTAAAGCAGAGGTCGAAACTTTTATGACTTTTATAATAAAAGTCATGAAATAAGAGTTATTCAATGACTTTTATTTTAAAAGTTTTTCGATAAGAGTTATTCGATGACTTTTATTTTAAAAGTTTTTCGATAAAAGTTATTCGATGACTTTTATTTTAAAAGTTTTTCTATGAGAGTTATTCGATGACTTTTATTTTAAAAGTTTTTCGATGAGAGTTATTCGATGACTTTTATTTTAAAAGTTTTTCGATAAAAGTTATTCGATGACTTTTATTTTAAAAGTTTTTCGATGAGAGTTATTCGATGACTTTTATTTTAAAAGTTTTTTAATAAGAGTTATTCGATGACTTTTATTTTAAAAGTTTTTCGATGAGAGTTATTCGATGACTTTTATTTTAAAAGTTTTTTAATAAGAGTTATTCGATGACTTTTATTTTAAAAGTTTTTCAATAAGAGTTATTTAAGACTTTTTCGTAATATAAGTTTTTTGTTGATGAGGTAGATGATGGTCAATACGAACTAACATTGAGCTACGATATGATGAAAAGAATTGATCTTAGCTGGTGGGTTGGAAGATGCACATATATAGAAAGTATTGTGAAATAGATTTTTTACATAGTGGGAAGTGGGCGGGGGCCACTCAATACCCCCTAAGGGGCGTTTCTTACCAAAAAATGACTTTGCGTCAATCAGTAGCAAATGTCGCGAGACGGATATAAAATCAGGTGGTAGGGGGAGTGGCCGCCCCAAAAGGGCGTAGTGGGCGGTTTTTGACAAAAAAACTACTTTGCGCTAATCGATAGGAAATATCATGAAACGGATTTGGGAGATGGTGGTACGGGGCGTGGACTCCCCAAAATGGGCGTAGTGGGCGGTTTTTGACAAAAAAACTACTTTGCCCTAATCGATAGGAAATATCATGAAACGGATTTGGGAGATGGTGGTACGGGGCGTGGACTCCCCAAAATGGGCGTAGTGGGCGGTTTTTGACAAAAAAACTACTTTGCGCTAATCAATGTCAAAGGCCATGAAATGGGTTTGGGACACTGTATAAAATGGACGTGGACGCACACAAAGAACAGAAGGGGCATTTTTCAAGACCCAAGTATTAAGTATTTTTGTTATGAATTTTCAAAAGATCGTCCCTCATTCTTTCTGACCTTCTTTTTTTCTTTCTTTCAATCTGTCTCTCTTTTTCTGTTATCTCTTTGGATGCGTATCTTCATTTATATGGCATGTAGTCTATTATGTATATGTGCCGATTTGTTCGCTGAAGATTGGAAGTATGGTTTTCGGAAGAATCCTTACGACATTGCCTGAGATCTTTAATTATATTTGTTGTATGAAATTATTACATTCAGCATGATATTTTCTCTGCATGCATTTTTTTCAACAATGAGATCCGATACATTTCAACAAGGACCTCATATTTACCTGCGTATGCGTTTGCCCGTCCTTTTATCAGACGAAAGGGTTTAATTTACACGATCAACATTTCATATTCATAGGAGCTAAGTGCGGGCATTTATTACGCTCTGTATGTATTGTCACCGTTTGGAAGTGCAATAAAATTATTGAAATTGATAAGATTGCTCGCTGCTTCAGACAACGGCTTGACCTGTTGCAAAACTGCTTCAAATGCGATCATAGTTTTTGAAAATGAATAAAGTTTTCTTTATCTTTGTGTTAATAAAAATATTTTTATTCATCGTTTTATTTAGCTATCTTAAATATAGTTTTAATTGCTATCCAATATATGTTGAAAACCTAGATAGACATTAAATTACGAATTTAGTTTAATTAATATTAATTCTTTCAAATGTTGTTCAGTAAGGGATGTCCGTCTATTGTTTAGAATTAATTTTAAAGCAGAAAATGCCCGTTCCACAGAGACTTGTGTTGCCCGAACACCGTGAATTATTTGGCCAATTTCACCCAAAAAATGGAACGTGCTTTCATTCCAAAAATCCAATATATTAAGATTAATATTTTAATTAATGCATGCAGAGAAAATATCATGCTGAATGTAATAATTTCATACAACAAATATAATTAAAGATCTCAGGCAATGTCGTAAGGATTCTTCCGAAAACCATACTTCCAATCTTCAGCGAACAAATCGGCACATATACATAATAGACTACATGCCATATAAATGAAGATACGCATCCAAAGAGATAACAGAAAAAGAGAGACAGATTGAAAGAAAGAAAAAAAGAAGGTCAGAAAGAATGAGGGACGATCTTTTGAAAATTCATAACAAAAATACTTAATACTTGGGTCTTGAAAAATGCCCCTTCTGTTCTTTGTGTGCGTCCACGTCCATTTTATACAGTGTCCCAAACCCATTTCATGGCCTTTGACATTGATTAGCGCAAAGTAGTTTTTTTGTCAAAAACCGCCCACTACGCCCATTTTGGGGAGTCCACGCCCCGTACCACCATCTCCCAAATCCGTTTCATGATATTTCCTATCGATTAGCGCAAAGTAGTTTTTTTGTCAAAAACCGCCCACTACGCCCATTTTGGGGAGTCCACGCCCCGTACCACCATCTCCCAAATCCGTTTCATGATATTTCCTATCGATTAGCGCAAAGTAGTTTTTTTGTCAAAAACCGCCCACTACGCCCTTTTGGGGCGGCCACTCCCCCTACCACCTGATTTTATATCCGTCTCGCGACATTTGCTACTGATTGACGCAAAGTCATTTTTTGGTAAGAAACGCCCCTTAGGGGGTATTGAGTGGCCCCCGCCCACTTCCCACTATGTAAAAAATCTATTTCACAATACTTTCTATATATGTGCATCTTCCAACCCACCAGCTAAGATCAATTCTTTTCATCATATCGTAGCTCAATGTTATTTCGTATTGACCATCATCTACCTCATCAACAAAAGACTTATATTACGAAAAAGTCTTAAATAACTCTTATTAAAAAAACTTTTAAATTATAGTAAAAGTCAACTTTTAACTTTTATTTATAAAAGTAAAAGTTAAAAGTAAACTTTTACTTTTATAAATAAAAGTAAAAGTTAAAAGTATACTTTTACTTTTAAAAATAAAAGTAAAAGTTAAAAGTAAACTTTTACTTTTAAAAATAAAAGTAAAAGTTAAAAGTATACTTTTACTTTTAAAAATAAAAGTAAAAGTTAAAAGTAAACTTTTACTTTTATTTTTGAAAGTAAAAGTATACTTTTAACTTTTACTTTTAAAAATAAAAGTTAAACTATTACTTTTAAATAAAAGTTTTGAAAATAAGAGTTATTTTCGAGCGCTGCTTTAAAGGTATTTAGAAAATTTCTATGATCGATCTACGAATCAATCAAAATATTCCATATAAAAATTTGTTTTGTTTTTATCCATACATTATCCACACATATTCTCTTTCATACTAACAATAGTTCCACGATTTTTCCAAAATAATTGTTTTAACCCACGGGACGTACACACATGATTAAGGAAGGATGAAGGGGGTGCGTTCCGTTCCTTTTTGGTGGACTAATAACATCTAATACTAAAAATAAATCGTTGGTGGACTAATAACACCTGATAATATCTAATATATAATAATAAGTTATGAAACTCCAAACTGAAAACTTATGTAGAAAGTGAGAAATCGTCCTCCAAAAGTTGACTTTGTATTAAAGGTAGGCGTGGCTATGGTCCGACATACCTCATTTTCAATCCCAAACAACCTATGATGACCATAAATTTCATGCTGATTTCTCCCTCCGGTAGACCGCAATCGTGATTTACACAGACAGACAGGTAGGCAAACACACAATCAGACAAACAGGCAGACAGACGGACGGTAATTGCTAAATCAACTCGGGAGGTTATTCTGAGTAGGAATATGTTTACCTCTCTATATGCCACGTCTCCTTCAATGTATTACAAACGGAAGAATTAAGTGAATATACACTATCCTTCTTCTGGTGTAGCGTATAAACACAGTAAGAAAACGATGGATAAACACAAAACAAATAACCTTAATTTCAAAATTTTAGAGTTTTTAAATTTTTATTTCTTTTTAGATTTTACGAAATATTTGGTTCGATACTTTAATCAAACAATTACAATAAACCGTTACTCTCAGAAATAATTATTATCGTCATACAAATTGAATTTTATTAGGCCGTATACTGATTAATTTATTGAAATTTGTCAAATGAGCTGAAAATAACTGCAACCGATAAATACTGCACTGCAATAAATATTAAAATGCAATCATTTCTAAATAAATGTCTCTCCGTTTCATCAATGTCATCGAAAATGTTCTTCCTCTTTTCCTGAGAGTCTCTGTTTCTTCATCTGTTTTCCTCTTTCTCAAGAATTTAATCAAAATCAAAGAAAAAGAAAAAATATTTGAATCCGAGAATTAATCTTTGTCGTTGCCAAAGAGAAAACGTTTTGTAAAACGTTCGTTGAACGTTTACAAAATCTTTTATGGAGAAAATTGCGACGACGTGCTTTTTGGCTCAAACTGATTCGTATAATTCAACTCAATTGATGATTGTGCGTTGAATGAGAAAAAAAAATTAGATGTAATACAATTTTTCCGCACCTTCGTAGAAATTCAGTGAATATGGTAAAGTTCGACGTCTATAATTTGGATAAAACTTGCAGTAATTTTCCATGGATTTCAATGAGCGCCATATGCGTTTCTATTGCAGATATTCAACAAAACATTTTAACAGTTTCAATAACGACTACGTGCATTGTTTTCAATAATGACCAGAAAATAAATGATAATTATAAATATATAATTCAAACGAAGCTTAAATTTATGCTGATTAAATTGACAAAACCTCTAATTTATTATTTCCCCCTGTTTAGTTGCAATTCCGTCTTCTTATTTCGCCTTCAATTATTTTTCTGATATTGTTGAAGAATATCTTGTTTAATCCTCACCAAACGCCTTTTTTGTTTCCCAAGTGTGAAGACAGGAACAATATTATTCCTAATGTCCATGAATTAAGCTCTTTTAATTGAAATATAAACGACCGCCAACGACGAAAACAAATACGGAATTCGTTTGTGGCATCACACGAAATTACCTTTACTTAAAGAAATCATTAAGAGGTACTTGAAGTGAATTAGTGCTAAACTAAAGAAATTTAAGCAGATGCTTTAAACAATTCAACATCCGCTCAATCCTCTCCCTCCCCCAAACGTGATATATTGTATTCATGTATATTAGTTAGATCGAACATTTTAGTAAAAGTTTACGAAAGCTTTTATTTTTCTGTGATTCAGAACATGAGTTATACCAAAGTTATCTTTAACTGTCCTTTTTTAATTAAATTAAATTGTTCTTTTGAACAAAAAAACACACAACTTATGCCAAATCAGATAATAAATTAACGTTAGGTTTACCTGTTTCCTGGTAAGGGAGATCCCTCAAAATCCTAAAAAGTAAACTTCAATAACGCGTAAAATACAAATATCATCCTCTGAGGATTAAGCGCAGTTTTACTTAACATAATGCTTGTGGGGAGCCATTCGTAAACATCTTTAAATGTACGCGGGTATTCGGGTATATTTAATTGCTTTTGTCCCTTTTCGTTTAATCTAAATTAATCGAATCTAAATTAATCTAAATTAGTCTAATCAAAATTAATTAGCCACACATTTACACAAAATGTAATGATTGATATCACAGCAATTCCTTTTATTAATTTTATAGGTGTTGAAAATTCAAAGACAATTTCGAATAACAATTTTGGAGATTAACTAATAGTTAACTAATAGTTGCAGCCAAAAAAATGTACACTACAGGACATTATTTACGTCTTTAAGACATAGTTTTATTTACGTTATGCTTTCAATGTATTCTCGTTGTGAGTGTGATTTACTAATAATGAGAGTAATTTGACGGTGGCGCCGTCTAAAAAATCTATTTATTTACGTATTTATGCATATATTAAATTAAGCAATTATTACTTTGTAGTTTTACAAAATAGAATTTTTATAAAAGTAGGCATAAAAATATAAGAATTACTAATAAATATAAAATGTTCCCCCTCGTTAATAAAAACTAATTAGAAAATCAATTGCAGAAAAACCCCGTCCCCATTAAAATTAGGACAATCGCCCCTTGGGGTTCCTTAGCTCAACGCTTTGCACAACCTAGAGTACTATGTGTTCCAGTTAAAATGCAGTTTATGTGATTACATCACCGTCAACTGACCTTCACTTCAAGCAAGACCAACACGTTCAAGTTCAACAACGATATTATCGGCAATTCTACCAATTTGTCCAACATATTTCATATGATGGAAGGTATCACAAACGATTAACCAGTTGTGCTAGTAATTCTGCATTCGCGGAAATTGCATGAGGTTTTTATATAAGAGCATATAGCTCCTCACTGCAGCGTACTAAACATAAACAAAGCTTAAATGCATCCAAGAAAAATTGGATAATCCAAACGTTAAAAACGTTAAGACAAGCTTAGAACAATCAAACTGTGTGAAAACACTCAACACGCATGGACACAATATTTATTTTATCCGAAAAAATAACAAGACCAAAATGTGCAAATGGTCCAACAGAGAGGAATTAAGTTTCCGCGGGACAAAGTGATATCAAACAAAAGAGAGTTGGCAAGGAACCGAGTTTATAGATGTGCAATTTCCTGCAACTGTGGTCATAGTTGGCGACTTATTTTTTGTTAACGTTTGTTGTTAACAGTAAGAACTTACGCGAAAATGCTGAAGAAGATGGACCGCTTTTGTCACCAGCTCACATATGGCCTCACTCTTTTATTGGTTTTCTTACATTTTTTTGTACATTGAACCATAGAGTAAGAAATAATTAAGAATTTATTTCTTACTCTATGATTGAACATTCCTCGTACTTCCTCTAAATTCAAAAAAATGAGTTAAATATTTCCAAGATTATCTCATTCTTGTGAATTTTAATTTTCTCCTATTATACCATTTTTATATTCTTTTCGGTCGCGCTTTTTTAATAGTTCCTGCCTTTTTCTTTGTGCCTCACTTCACTAATTTTTTCTTACGCGAATTCTTTTGCTTTCTAGTTTTTTAATCAAAAAGGATACAATGAATGACTTTCATCTTCGTGCAGCTTTGAAAGGACGAAAAGAAAAATTATTAAAATTCTATTTTGATGTCTTTGGCTGCTTTCAACAACTAAATACCATAACGTTGCCTTCTTATCAAATTATGCTTCTATTATTTGTTGTTACTTTGTGTTCGTTGGTTCCACCAATATCGCTGAATGATGATGATGACGGTGATAACCACGATAAATTATCACTTAAAATAAATATTAATTTGAGAGCAAACTGTTGACAAAAAGTAAAATAGGTTCGATTCACAACTAATTCTTTAATTACTTACTTTCATCGCTTTTCTCAGGATTTTCGTCTCTCTTCTTCGTTGGTGATAATTAAAAGTGTCCTTATTAATGGAGTAAATGATTGACAAATTTGTGCTCATTAAATAAAATTACATTAATTGCTCGCAACAATCTTTATATTTTGATGTTGTTTTATATTGCCAAAAGTCACATCATATTCCGGCGCAATAAATTATTTTTAAATGTAAAACCGTGTCCTGTTATAAAGCATTATTATTATTCATATTTCGTAATTCTTTTGAAATCAGTAATATTATTTATAGTTTAATACTATTCCTAGTATTCTAATTAATCCCATTCTTTTTATTACTGATCAAATGTTATGGACCCACATTTTCAAACAATAAAAATATTTTTATATTAACAAATGACTGCATGCAAATCTGGTCCTTTTATATAATAAACTTCAGTTTTTGTTGTCAACTTTTCCCTATGCGTTCCTATGCGTGTTATTATGATTTAGATTGGCTCGGTTAATCGTGTTGTGACAACTATATGACCATTACGTGGAGGGAATACGTTAACGTTTTACGTTTCGAGGGAATCGCGGGTGTGAGTATCAATCGGCTTCCTTACATACACATGAATACGCTCGTTTATTATCGAGCGTGTGGGCGGTCACGAATGCGTGCGCACGGACATAAAAAGTGTGGAAAAAGGTAATAAACGATAACGAAGAGCCGTTGGAGACGGCGATGAAGTTATAGTAGAGCCAATATAATTGCCGACATTTATAGGCAATTATATGAAATCGTATCGCACAACACAATCATTATTATTTGTAATACGTTGAAAGATATCGTTATTTATGATCTATTGAACGATTTATAACAATCAAGCCTATGATAAAACAGTTTAAGCACATATCTTCAGGATCTGCTATGTGGTCGATATTTTACAGCCGCCTCTCTGATCCGATGTAGTATTTAAGATACAGAATCGGTTTACGCGAACTATCCTTAAGATTGTTGAATATAATCTTTTTATGTTTTAAAAGTTCTTAAGAGCAAAACCGTCTCAACGTATTTATTTAATGTTTCGGTGATAATTATCAAATTTATGGGAATTTAATACCAAAAAAGCATCTGAATGAAGTCTTATAAATCACCTGGCGCTCTGTATCAATTCTGGAATGATTAGCCATAATCAACTAAAATTAAATAAACGAAAATCTTTAGATTAGAGGAAAAAAATATAATTAGAATGAATCGTATACTATAAATAGAAATTTTATAAAGATTGCTCTTGTTCTTTCATTGTGATAGAATTATATTAATTATTATGATACTATAATATAATTCAGAATGATATTATGACGAATATTAATCAGAATGAGTGTAAAGAACACGAAGGCAATTGGCTTTGGCTAAAATTGGCAAAATTGCGATAATCGCTTGTTACGCTAGGAGCTCTTGGTTTCAAGTCAGTGACTTGTAAAATTTCTCTTTATTACAATATTATCGTGCATCACAAAATACGTGTACACAAATGCGTAAATAAAATGGGAGAATATAAAGTTCTAAAGTATCGAAAACGATGTTGCATTTCAATTGCTTCTGTCATGGTTGGAAAGCTCAAATATGTATGACAATGCTTTTAAACCCAGTTTTAAACATAAATAATTTGAGTGTGGTCGTTACAATTTAAAATTTTCAATTTTGCAAAATATGTAGTTTTAAAAATTATTACTCGGTGTGAAGAAATTCCTCGCACATTTCCTCGCAATCTCAGACGATCTGGTTTGCAACGGATGCAAGAATAGTAGTATTTAATAGTAGTATATTTGAAACAAATACGAAATTTGAACAGTTCATTTTGTATTCTAGAGAAGGCATTCAGAATTCATTCCATCGTGATTAATTTGCTTGATGAATGTGTTCTTGCTTATGCCTATCAGTCTCCAGCAAAAAATTGTTGAATGTATTCTCGTGGGAACGAACATTCGTTGAAACGTTAGAGGTTTTAATTAAAGTCTTCGAACGTCAAACTTCAAACTTGTTTCTCAAAAAAAAAACATAAATCTGTTCTGAAAGATAAATAGAATTATCGTGAGTAAAAAATGACTGAAATTATTTTTACTGTGACGTAAAATTCGTCCGTACCGCAGAAAACCTTTCCTCGGTGAAGACTTTACCATCATTAATCAAATCGTCAATTCCTCTTAATTCTTTGCAAAATTTACTTAGAAACCAACAAAAACTATTCAATTACTCAATTACTATTTATCTCAATTACAGATTTTTTTATGAATAAAAATGAAAATAACAAAACTTTATAAGTGATTCAATTGTGTTGACGCTACGAATATCGGCCAAATAAAAGTGCTTTCACTTTCAGATCTTTCAGTTTGTTTAAACAGAATACTTTTTGTCCTTTCAAAATATTTTGAGAATTAGAATTATTTACGGAATTAACATATGTATTTAATTGATTTCGTTGACTATTTGCTTAATTTTACCCATGTATATTTACCTACTTATTATTTTATTTAATGTATTAACTAATGTGCTAGACGGGCTTTCTTATCGATTTTGCGATTTTTCTCATTTCGAAATTATTTTTTTGCATCACGAAAATTTCTTAAGAAAATAATTTTGTGAAAATAAAAGAAGAGGCAGTTAGATGATTACTAATAGATAAACTGATTATTGATTATTGCCTTCCCTTTTGTAGTTAGCCATCAGTTAAAATATCAGTTTAGTTTCATTTTTAAGATTTCATTTGGCCAGCATAATAATGTTCTTTTTCAATATAAAATTACTTAATGATATTTAACACAAAAAAATGTTAATTCGTAAATGAAATTTACGTCACTAAGAACAATTTTCTTGCTTTATTCCTTGGTTCTAAATGTGAAGAAGAATCCTCATTCTTTTCCTCTGAAAATAACAGTCAAGTCTTGCTGATAAAATTCTCGGATGGAGCATAAACTAAACTGGAATGTCATCTTGTTATTTTGTAATAATTTTAATATCAATATCTTATTCGAATTGAATTAAGAAGCGTGTGTGTAAATTATTCGTAAATATTTATGCGAGAAAATAATGTATACTTTAAACGTATACTTTAAACGTAGTAAAGAGCTTAGTCAAAGTATATGATTCATTCAATTTTTTTATATAATTCCTCTTATTTCATTTTATATTCCTTTTCTTTAATGTTATTCAATTTTTACATAATTTAGCGAATGTCCATCGACTATGCAATATGGGAGCTATTTCACCGACATAGCCTTAATGAGACTAAGTTGAAAAAGTCCACAAAATTTGAAGTCGAGTGTAATTCAGTAAAATTTTTATACTTACTTCTGTTTTCCTTAAAGATAACAATCGGTTTTTGCAAGTGCAATATAGTCAAGAGAGCCAATTCACCTGAAGTTGCTTCAGTGATTACTTTTTCTCCTTTTTCTTTTGATATTAATTCTGTTGCATGATATTTTTGTGCCCTACACCCGAAAGTATACGATGTATTCGCTTACTATACGTATACGTATAGAAAAATATATATATTTCTGCTCTATGGAAAATCACGATATGGAAATCACGATTGTAGCCAAACGAAAGTAGATATCAGTATGAATTTTGCAACGAATATTTATTGTCATGATGGGCTGTTTCTTATTGAAAATGGGCAAAATCGGCCAAGCGCCATGCCTACTTTTTATAGTAAATATGACTTCTTAAATACTTAGAGAATTTCTTAGACTCTGTAGCAGATATAAAGCTGATTTTTATCTCATGGTAAATATTCCCAAGAAAAAATCGTTTTCCAAAGAATGGGCATAACCCACCGATGTGAACAGAAATTATGGTTGTAGAGGATTCGGGGGGTATTCTCTTACAGCAATAATTCTAATATGACAAAAGTCAAGAAAATAAAAAAAAATCAATTTTAAATAAAAATCCAAAAGTAGCGGGGCGGCTTTTTCAAAATTTGCAAGTTTATTTGAAAATAATATACTTAAAATCAAGTTTCATAACCGGAATAACCAGTTCGGATATAAGTATGCTACAAAAATTTGCATGCACCGCCCACTAAGACTAACACTAAGACAAACTATGAATTTATGATACGGTTGTAGGGTACGTGTGCTTCGCCCATGCCGAAATTAGCGTCCTTACTTGTTATTACATTTTTCTACATGCAGTAAAGAAAGCAAGGTTGCATCAGGTGGCTTTCGGAAGAAATTGTTGAAAGAAACTCCAATCCACCGAGATTGTGGAAAAGGATATACGTTATGATTTCAAAGAATCTTTGATGCAGTTGCGCGTCAAATTAAGTGTAATATGACTTTTCTGTGGCTACCAACGTGGCTACCAGGCCTGAATTAGCATCTCCGCAAATTTACGCAGCCAACCTGCGGAAGTGGTTCAGAATTCCTGAGTAGCTCAAAGAAGCGGTAGGTTACTCTTAAAACTGTATTAGACGAAATAAAGGGATATGAAAAGGAAGTAGGATAAAAGCAGGAGCACAGAAACTAAGTGCATTCTATTTTGTTTCAATTACACTGGTTTCAATTCTGGGTGCTTGAAACCGCTGACTTCTACCAACGCCTTCTACTTCAAAAGACACCAAAATAAAGAGTAAATAAGTAAAGCACCAGACGCACTACTCTTACTACAGGAAACATTCTGTAAATTCGAACATACGCGTACTAACCGGAATGAAAATAACACACAGTATATCGCCGCAAACTGACCTGTCCGCAAACCAAACTTGATAAGAGAGAGCAATTAAACAATCACTATTTCAAATTTATTGTCCTTGGTTTTTGCAGTAATTTACTACTTCACCACTTACAACTGTTTACCACTTTCCCGTTGAAGGTTTTAAAAGGAATTTTACCAATGCTACGTGGACTTGACTTGATGTAAGTTTAGTCCTTGAGGAAGGAACTTTACACATTCCTTTCCCTAATCCTGAAGTGATAACAAGTCAAACAAACACATTATTAAAATTCCTTTCAATTTCTCCAACGGAAAAGTTAGAATAAGATGATGGACTGATGAAGGAAAGGTAGTGACGGCTTCAGAGAAACTGATGAAATGCCTTTTTTCAGCAATTTAATTTAAGAGCCTTTTTCCAGCAGTTTTATTTAAGTATTGTTTAAAAATTTAATCAACATTTACATCAACATTTACACTTTAGTTAAATCAATTTTGCATGTGTTCGAAAGCCTGAACGCCAATAACGTCAAAATTAGTTTAAATCTGGTTTCATAAATTCAGCATTCAGCAAGAAGTAAAAAGAATTATCCCCAAAGCAACATCAGCATCATCCAAAACCACAAAATTAATAGTCGGATAAAATAAAAACGAAGGCGACGCATATAAAAAAATGTTTCCCGGTATTTTACTATCACTTCACATTTCTCAAATAATGCAGATAACAATTAGGTACCTTGAACTTGAGCGAAGGCGTGGATAACTAGGTGATTATGATGATGACGATGGTCATAATTGCGTAGTCAAAAAGTTTCCGGAAACCACTACAAAGTGAACCGCAACAAATTGGTGCACAACTGCTTCCGAAGACGTCTATTTTTGAACGATCCCCTACCAGAATAAAAGCAATTAAATGCAAATCTTAAATGTAGTAAAATTTATTAGTACTTTATACTAAAGTACTAACGAATTATAATATAAAGTACTGGCATGTAAATAAAGTAATATAAACAATTTCATTTGATCAAAATAATATGTTTGTGATGCCTTGGCTAAAGGCGGGGTCGTCTATAAAAATTTATAGATAATAACGTAATGTTTTCATTGCATTCTCATGAGTTTTAAAATATACTTTTTTAATGGAATTATTGTTAAATATTAAATAAAAAATATTGAATTGACATAACAAAAAACGGAAATTTGAAATTTTACTTGTAATCCTAAGCAATTTTAAAATATGATTTTTAGTAAAAACGAATAACTTAAAATTATTATAAACCAACCAACTATTATAAATATACGTCAACCAGGTGAGAAATAGATGACAGAATAACAAATTTTGACCCCAAAATAGATTCCTACAAAATATTGAAAGAAATTACAACGGATTCAATGTACTTACATTTTCATTCATTTTTTATGAATTTTTTAATATGGATCAGTTCCCTAAGTATCCGAAGGGTTTATCATCGCCTTCAGATGTGAAACTAAGAGTTTTTTATTTGATTTAAATTTATTTCAGTTAACTCGATGAAAATTAAATTTTCCAATAAACCGAAATTTACACACTAAAATCTAAACTTTTAGAAAATAAAAATCTACCCCAATAACTAACACACCTTATATAGATTAGCTTATAAACAGCATATTTCTATTTTGCAATTCTAATCAAATTGTGAGTCCATTAAATTGCGCCACCCATGATAAAAACCGAATTCATTAAGCTAATGTGAAAAAGCTTAATAGTATTTTAATTGAGTGATTCATTAAATTTAGATGAGATTTAAGAATTAAAGCCTTTACTAGTCTAGCCACGTAGCCTTTCTGAAATTATTGCAGCGAGTGCGGAAGAAGAGTTCTTAAGAGCTTTCCCCATCTAAAAGCATGACTAGATCGCGATAAGCGTTTGTTTCTTTGTTAGTTCGTTAGTTCGTTCGTGTGCTCATTCGCTCGTTCGCTAAACATCACAAATTAGAGTAAACAGTTGCAACACAATATTTATACTACCAAGATTTATCGCTGCGCTAAATACTGTGGTGCATGAATCGTCTACATACAAGGATCTCTAACGAACAACGGTCTGAAGTGCTCAACGCGATAGTGACCGACATGTCATAACATTCATTACTATTTTATGTGTCTCGTGTCAACAACTATATTATACCTTAGCACCAAAACGCCACTAACAAAACATAAACACCAGGGACAGCACAAAGAACATCATCCAAAACAAGATTCATTCATTTAATATCCAGAGAGTCGAAATTTTTCCCGAAGCTTCCTTCACTTCCTTGTATCTGTATGAAAATCTTGCCTTACTAAAATCCAAACGTGATATAAAATAACTTAAAAGAATATGTTCACCCTGTATCATACATGAGATAAATGAGAAGAGAAAAAGGAAATCTCTGAATAGGTTGAAGTGGTTAGCGAAAGAAAAAAGTACCATGGTCTTATAATCATTTTGATAGAGTGGTCAACTATATCATTTTCATAACTATCATTTATAAAAGCGTAGTATTCATTATTACTCCTTGCCATTTTTTGCCACTTTTAGTCGATTGGGGCAAGACTGATATAAACTGTGGTTACTTAATTTAGTGCAAAAACATTCGTTATCAGTGGCTTTACTTTGATTAATGATGAACACTATTTATGAATATTCCAAAACCTCTTATAGAAATAACATCAAATAAAATTTACCATTTCCGTGAGGTTAATGATATGAATATCTGCATAACCAAAACATTTCCATTTTACACTTAAAATTGAATTATATTAATGCTATGCATTCTTCTTTAATAATTTTCGTCTAGAGACAGTTACAATTCTTTATAACCTCCAAAACCTCACTTCCTCACTTGCTCAGCCTAAATCGAAATAGATTAAATTCGAAAACACTTGCAAAGAGATATAGAATTACCGGTTACTCTAGTGCCATGACAGTCAAAAAAATCATTTCTTGGAATACAAAATTACAAAAACTTATTCTTTGGACTATTTATCTTCTGTCCTGACGTGTGTTATTTGACTATCGTCCATAAAATAATAATTAACTTTTCAGTGATTCTTTGTTAGTTTTCTGATAACACGAAAACTAAAATCACCATCAAACAAAATTCTATTGCGCTTAAAATATCATAATGCTTAGTATCATCGTCAAAAATTTCACATTATTATTATAGGTCTTTTAAAGCCAGCACAAAGTCGTTGAACCTTAAAAAATCCAATGAACTCACTTGAGGTTTATTTTTATAAATAAAAGTTCAGAAATAAGGCAAATTAAAATATGCATTATGAAAATATTCATGCATTTCCTAAAATAATAAACTTCTCTATCTTCAGTGAAAACGAATAAAATTATGTTTTAACTCAAATAAATCAACCGAAATGTTTTTATTTGATCCTAGTTTCTAGTTACTTTCTTTCGATTTTTCTTCGAATATTGGAGAAAAATATGAAAATTATAACACAACAATTTTCACAAATTCTGTGCATTTCAATTAACAAAACAATCAATATTACAATCACAAAAATTATAAAAGTTTATCATAAAATTCATTCATTATTAGATTGCACTATCCTCTCATGCGCTTCGTTCAACAAAAAGCTTTAAACATGAATTTTCGTAATGCATGCATTTATTTGGCAGATGTTTGTTTTCCCATTTTCAATATAATTTATTCATAAGATTTCTCCCTTATCTGCCATCTGCCACATATTTCGTAGAATTTCATTTAACATTGTAACGGTACTATTACAAAACTTATCTAACATACGAGTTACACGATAGGAAACATTTGCCTAACGTTAGTTTGTTATTGCTTTGGAGACTTTATAATGCCTGTTATAGGGTTTTCCTTATTTTGTTATTACAGTTTTGAATACAGTTTTGAGTCCTACATCGTCATCATTACATATTTTGATTAAATTATATTTACTTTTATTCAGGTTTATGCAAAATTTTATGACAAAAGATATATTCCTAAATGACGATTAAATTTGAGAAGAAATCTAAGTCCACGTAGCAACAAATAAACTCCTCTTAAGGGCCGGAATATTTACTGATATATTTGTTTTCAAATTGGTTAATGTAGATTATATTTCTCCTAAAAATATCTCTTAAGTTTTTTGAAAAGTAGAGAAAGTTTTGAGCAACCAACCTCTTTGGTTTCTTAAATGGACCGTATTCCAACATAAGGTGACACCTTAAATAAGAAGTGTCTTTTACTGTAAATTGAATATTTTTGCTAACTGGATTCATTCCTAATTAAGAAAACGTCCTAGTGGAAAAAATCCTAATTCAATTATGTGACCACCCCGAACAGTAGTTCAAAATAGAAATCCACCAATCAAAAATCTGTAAAATTTTGAACGGATGGTAATTTCTTAATTCGGCTTTTTCCAATGCACAGGTAAATATCAATATAGAGATATATTTGTCCGTCGATTGCAAAAAACCTAATTTAAAAACTCCCATCCGTTTAAAATATACGGATTTTTGACGGATGGATTTCTATTAATGGGCGGTTTAACACCAACGCATTGGTGTTAATTAATTTATCCGACTTCCCAATAACGATCCCCAATTAAAGTTATTGACGGTTATGGAAAGATTTCTTCCTTAATTTTGTATATTAATACCATACAAGGCAATCTTTGAAAAGTGTTTGTGTTGTCGAGATTATAAAAAATAGGTTCAAAAAAAGCAAAAACGATAGACGAGAAACTTTGTGTTTTCAGTCACTGCATTTCAGTAATAAGAAATAGAAAACAAGCGCGTGGCTAAACTGCAACCGCCTTCTTTTATTCTTCAGTTTATCGCAAAAAATTCAATTTTCCCTCAAATCCTCTTTATCCCGAGTGTCTACAGTTAACTTCCTCAGTGACGGCGACGCCATAACATTTTCTTTGATGGTTTCATTTTAATTGAATCACGAAATTATTATTAAAATTTCTTACTACTTTTGAATCGCTATAAGAAAAAATTTTAATTAGAGACATGATAACTTGTAGATAATGATAGTTATAATGGTGCTCAAAACAGTAATGATTATGGTATAGGGTTAGTTTATATTTGAGAGCTCTCGACAATTTCGAATCCTCGACAATTTTGTTAACAATTTTTGAACCTTTTCAATCGTTTAAAGGTAAGGACATAAACATTCACCCCTTCTTTAAATGAACCTTAAAACCTTTCCTTAAAAGAACCTTTAAATGAACCCTTTATAAAGTTAATAATTTTATATTTAACAATGTATTTCCATTATTACTTCCAGAGCGTCAGGCCCAAATTATATTACCCAGAAAATAGGCCCCAACTGGCAGTCACATCTCTACCAGTAAATAGAAGCCTCCCATTGAGAAACATTTCTTTTAAGACTTTTCAGGCACGACGTAACACAACACATGCACACACATACATAAACACATACACGCACATACAATTGATTATAAGATAACCAGAAAAATATTTCCTAAAATCGATTTCGAAGCTTTTTTCTACACTCGATATGAATTCAAATATCTGTAATGACCCATGATATATTAAACGTCATGCATGCTTAAATTTCAATTATTAGTAAACGATGCAGACGATTTAGCTCCATTCAATCAAAAACAATAACAGAGAAAATGTAGACAAACATTTTAGCAACGGATATAGAAACAAATTCGAAAACCACAAACCAACGCACTGAAAATATAGAAAAAGTTGTAAAAGGTTTCATCGGTCTTCTATCTTCCTATCTACCTCTATGTTCATTTTTTCGTATTCCATTTGCATTCTATTTTTACACAAACTCATGTGTGGGTGTGTCACCTTTGCATAGCTGTTTGAGTTGTTGTTTAGTTCGTGTGTATTTCCTGCGAAACATTATCGCACTATCGAGACTCTGAATTGAGAATTCAATTAAAGCTTATGTAATACAGACTGATGTTCTGTGTTGAAAACGTAGAAATTTTATTTGTTCTACACACCCCTGGCAGATTTTTGAACCAGATCTTTGGCCAAATTCTCAAAGGCAAAATATAGATTAAGGAAAAACCCGAAATGCCAAAATTACGACACCACATCCGAATTTCTTCACATAAGAATTTTTTGCCTTCTATCAATTCATTTTTCTCCTTTTTATATTCATTCATATTTACATCTATTTCTCGAAGACTTTTGTATTTCACCATAGGGATGCTAATAAAAGATTCCTTTCCGAATTCTTGCTTTTATAAATTTATGATATTTTATTACTGATCACTTTTTATTACTTTTCGCAAGTTTCCTTAAGAATTCGCAGTGGCTTGGTTAAACGACTTTATTGAAATTGCTTCAAAAGTGTGGTGAACAACATTATACTTTCATTACTTTGAAAATACAGTCTCACACATACACGTATTGAAATAGAATGAAAATAGTCAAATTATGTTAAATTCCAATGATGTAGAAGGCAGTTTGTTCATGTTTGTTTTATAAACGGTTGGTGTGACTATAACTCCTAAGTATAATTTCTAATTCCTAAGAATTGGGCGACTGGGAATAATTACGTGGCTAACCAATCCACCAATTCAGAATAACCAGCATTACTCCAAATACCGGCTTAACCTTGTAATATTTTAGTTCCTCACTCACTTCCGCTTATTATGGGAAATAAGGAAGTTCCTATGATGCGTTCCTTCATTTCCTTGGTAGGCAGTAAATGGAAACGGCGAACAGAAGACTTCGTCGAAAAACATACACATTTACAAATATCAAAGAAGCGATTACTGAGGCGTGAAAAAGCTGAATGAAGCTTTCTTTAAATATTCAGGATAATGGAAGAGGAATTATTTTGAAAAATGTTCATTTTATTCTAATTTAAGTCATAGAATGCCATACAGAAATCTGGAATACGCCTTTCTCCAGCGTATCGTATAATCAATAAAATATTAATGATATAAAGCTATGGTGATTCTGAGTAGATTTTCGTTATTCTTGTGATATCAATGAATTAATGACAGTCATGAGATGGGAGCGAGAGGCGAGGAGGCGAGAGCACTACCATTAATTATGCAAATCATCATGCTTTAGTTCTATGAAACGGAATATATTTATAAAAGTTTATCATATTCACGGAATAATTTCATTTAATCTCTTGCTACGATTATGAATAACATTTATAAAACCAAATAATTATAATAAATAATACGATTCGTTTTATCACCGAGTTTAACTTAAATCCTTTATACCGACAAATTAACGTGAATAGATTCTAAATAAAAAATGCATGAAGCCAGGGTGGATATGATAATAATTCCACTGACAATAGTGGTGTAGCCCTTTTTTTGTCATCCCAATTCCTTTACAACCAAGAAAAAGCACACATTAAAAGTGTGTAAGGTATTTGATGATTTTGATAAGGCAGGTGACTCTGCCTTTCCCTGTATCTTCGTTTCTTATCCTCCTTTCTCGTTCATCTTTATGTTCACATTTTCATTATTTCTCAATCAAAGTGAGACTTCAATCGACAATTTTTTTAATAAAACATTATTATTACGGCTATCGTTTTTGCTGCTGTTATATTTCTTGTTATTGTAGTTATAGTAATCCGTTCTTCAGTATAAACACGCTGAGCGTCTCATTTTCATCTCACCATTTCTCCTCAAAAGAAAAAACACTGCGTAAACATTTTTCACCAAAGCAATGCGAAAACATTTGTAAACAGCATCCACTCAAGAATATATTATTTGTATCAGTAGTTTGTGCATTTGAGATGATAAAAATCTCATATTGATTTATGTACCGTTGAATTTGGGTTAGAGGTAAAGGGTATCAAATGGTTTGGAAGTAGCAGTTAGTGATGGCGATTTAACTATTGGTGATGATAATGCATATTATTTGTTTCCGTTATAAGCAATATAATTTCAAGTGTATGTGATCTCAAAATATATTGAACAAAAAGACCACACTATCGAATTATGTATCACGCCACTGTCTGTGTTACGAGGTCAGCTATTAAATTTAAATATTTAAAAGAAACAGTTTTCTCCAAAAATTGTGAAACTAGTTTTGATACCGATTTGGCCTTCCTTTTAAAAGTAAAATCTTAACAGTATTGAACAATTAAACAATTTAACAAATAAAATGCTCCAGTTGCAGAAATTTCAAAAAGGAAAATAAACGAATCAGATAAATAAACTTTCAACCTACAGTTAATTAAAATTAAACTTTGCGTGAAAACGTGGAAGAATTATTATCGAAGCTAGTAAGGAACCAGAAGACCAGCAATCTTCTGTAGAAATTGCTTCTTCTGAATATTTGTCTAACAATTATGTATATCGTCTTTCATTAATTATTACTATAAATTTTTAAAAGAAAGGTATTACAAAAATTAAGAGCGTCAAGAAGTTTTTAAAAATTAATAATAAAACCAAACGAATGAAAGAACAAACCAAACAGATAAATTAATGTCTTCAAAAAGTGGAATTTAGATTAAATGCGAAAAAATAACAAGAAGATAAAAGAAAAAAGAAATTATGATAAAAGTAATGAAGTAGAAATTTATCATAATGTCCAAAAATATGTTAGGTAATAATTAAGATTACGACTGAAAGAGTTTTATGAAAACCGTAATTGTATCTCATTTTCAAGCTGATACGAATGAATACGAAATGAACGAAAAAATAGTCTTGATTGCTTTGCAACAAATCGATTTCATCTAATTTTCCGCATCCATCCATCCGTCTGTAAAAGCCATGGCTGCAGGGTCAAAATTGGACCGGAGCCACCACCTACCCCTTAAGCCGCATACGAATTTGAATTTGCGTTCGTATTCTTAGGTTCGGACGTAAGCAAATGTACAATCCCAAAAATAAGCGAATTCCGTTTGCTAGTAGCCTCTACCACAATTATGGAAGAGGGAGTAGAAATGCCCTCAAATTACACACGAATGTCCTCCCTCCTGAGGGTATTTTTAGTATAATAAGGGAGATAAATCAACCCGCTGCCGCGTCTTTTTTTAGATTAATATTAATACAGTCGTTTTGACTGTAGTAAAATTTTCAGCTGGCAATAACAATACTTACATGACTACCCATTTTGACGAACTGTTAAAAGTGCTTACACAAAAAGGTGCGCCTGAAGCGTATACAATATCACATATATTCAAAAATAAATAATAATAGTAAAACGAGCGGCAATACAAACTATTAGGCAATACTCCTAATTTCTGCTGCATAAAATAACCACCTTTTTACAAAAATTAACGCATTTGATGGAATTACTAACAGAATTTTGCAAGATACGAATAAAGGGTTTTCCAATAAGGGTGGGTCCATGTTGACATTCTGTAGCGATCACGCTGTTAAACCGGCGTCTCGTGAATCTAATGCCTGTAATTCAGACAGAATTACCAAATCACCGTGGCAAGCTGGACTATTGAGGAGCATCAAAATAAGTGTTCGTTTCTATCCAATTTTGGCTGAAAAATCTTTAGCGACGAGATGCATTTTTGGATGAATGGATATGTGAACAAACAAAACTGTTGTATATTGGACGACGCCAACCAACACGAGATCCACCAGGTGGTAATGCATCCACAAAAAGTTACTATTTGGTGCGTATTTTAGCCCGGCGGCGTCATTGATCCAAACTTTTTCGAAAGCGACGTCGGTGAGGCTATCACCGTCAAGGGCGAGCGCTACAGATCGATGACAACCGATTTTTTTTTGCCCAAATTGAGCGGTATGGACGTAGGCGACATGTGATTCCAGCAGGATGGCGCTACGAGCCACACATCGAACGTTTTGTGGGTATTCTGCAGGTACGATTTGTGTGTATAGTTATCTCTCGTGGAGGTGTCGTAAATTGTCGTCGCAAATCGTGCGATTTGATCCCCCTAGATTTCTTCTTGTGGGGTTTGAAGTCTGAAGTCTAAAGTTGCAGGTCTATGCGAATAAGCCGCAATCGACCGATGCCTTCAAAGTCAACACAACCTCAGCCGGATCTATGCGGTAGAGTCATTGCAAATTGGGAATCTCGGAACGTTTCACGGTGCGAAGCCGAGGCGGACATCTCAACGATGTCATATTCCATACATAATGGCACAAATGGGGCATTTTCGTTAATACCACACACTGTATTACAGCTAGTCTTATTCCATTTCAACGTCGACCCGCTCTTATTGGAAAATCCTGTATTTATGTATAATTTTGTAAAGACTAAAAGAAGGATTTCATACACACTCTATTTTATAACTTTTTTATATTCAACCTCGTCGAATATATTAGTTGAAAGGGCGGAATTTACGATCCGAATAATTTTCAAAACTACAAATTGAAAGCAATACTTTCATCCAATACTGAAAAAAATTCCAAATGAAGAATAAAACTAAAATTCATTTCACACAAACAAAAGCTCTAAATAAAATTTTGTTTAAAGTTTTCTGCTTCACACAAGCCCGAATAATATCCTGAATAGCGTTAGAAAAACGCGATAAAAATAAAGAGCTGTTAAAAAACAAAGAAAGACGAGAATAAAGCACAATTAAAATTGATTTAGACTTAGAGGTAGTAGAAATAAATCACCGACGAGCAAATAACGTCAACACCATTCTTTTGTTTCACACAAAACGTAGAAGAAAATTTAAAATCAAGAGCTACATTCGGGCTTACTCGAAACTTATATGCCCTACAGCCATATAGGCCACACTAATCATAACAATTAAACGTGCCACTCCCACCTAACCAAGCAGATAAGCTTTACAATGAAATCTGACCGAATTTCTCTGATGTATACCCTGAGATTTTCAGCTCGCATCTCTTAGATATTTACTATTTACTTGGCAACCTCATGTATTCCCGAAAAGTGAATCAACGTAGTCATTTAGAACATTCTGAATACTACACAACCACCTGTGAAGACAGACAAAATTTAAATTGCATGGGTATATCTATATTCATTCTCCTATAGCCACGATTCCGAAATATATACACATATGTTCATAGGACATTATAAATGGAAGCAGAAAATGAATAAATTCCGTCCCATTCGTAAAAAAATTAAATCCGCATCCGCAAAAGCCAGAAATTACTGCAGTACCGTAACCGTAGAAGAATAAGAAAACAAAAAACCTTTTGTTCTTTCGAAATTAATTTTTAATTTTATTGAAGGACAAAAAATTCCAAAAAAACATGTGACAGCAACAATGCTGAATACTAAATAGTTTTGGGACGTTCACTGTTAGCACTTTTAATGACCTCGGAGAACTGAACATGTGGTTCAGTCTATGTGTTGCGGTCTAAATAATTTCAGATCACTTCAGGTGAATTCGTGTGCACAAAAATCGGATTTTTGCACCCACACTCTGTTTACTTTGTTTGTTTCTCTTGTTTATTTATTTCTTTACCATTGTGTTTTTGGAATGACGTGGATTTATAATGTATTACACCGATAAAACCTTAAGTTCGTTCTTATAATTTTGGGTATGGCTAGGCGGCATAAGGCACTGCCTTATGCGCTAATGTTTTTCATCAGGACTCCCTCCCCTCAATTTATTATGATTACGAATATGATTTACGCCTGAACTAACGCGAAACTAACTTAATAAGGCGATTTATATTAATAATTCATTAATTCTTCGACCGCATGCTTTAGTTTTTTTTTCGTGGGGTAGGTTCAATGAATTAGTAAGCCTTTTCGATATCCTTAATAGATTTTCCATTAGTTTAATTTTTTAATCGTCCTCTTCATTTTCGAGCGTCACATAAATTAATGATCTTGATTTTGAACTCAAACTAACTCAATTAAATAAAAAGCAAAATATTTAATTGTGAGAAATAATTCTTTAATAAAATCCCGGGCAGAAAAAATCGAGCCTACTTGACTCGTAAGAGAAGCATCAAATAGATGTTAAAATATATATATTTTGATGAAAACAAAGTTGTTTGTGTTTTTCTTAATTTCAAGTTCATCCTAAACTGAAAAGGCAAATTCATTTATGTGGTAGCAAATTCAAATAAATCAAATTTAGCAGTTACCAAACAGTGTTTTTAAAAAGTCAAGTGTTGATCCCACAATTTTTTAATTTGTAAACGTTCTTGTGGTAAGATTTGGGTAGCATTTGCAGAAAAATAATGTAAGATCTGGCTGAAACTAATTCGCTGATTGTATTCGTAACCGTGGGCTGACCGAGTTGCAGACAGAAAGTGCAGTCCGGTACTTCCGGCCATGAATAAAATAAACAATGTTTTGTAATTTATTTACTTTCATAATAAAAAAAGATATAGATGAAGAGCATTCGGAAGAACAAGGGAGAAACCTAGAGAGCAAAGAAAACCAATAGCAGTGCTTGAAGGACTACAAAATTTGTCCTGGTGAATTTTCTGTTTGGTCCTCCTTGCTAGATGTGGCTGGAACGTTTTTAGTTGTTGTTTCTGTATTGGAGCCGTACGACGACAACTGCGACAAAATGGCTTCTAAGTGGATCGCATCGTCATCATCACCGTTCCGCTTCACAAAGAGTAGTACAATAAATTATTTCTTAAAACTCTTGAAATATTTGGATTGTTTAATTTGAAAATTAAATTGTTTGAGAATTGCTCAAAAAGTAAATCAAAGGTTGTTTTCATTAAATGATTTTGTTATTTTTGTAGGACGAACATATTCAATATTTTCAAAATCACTCAAGTATATCAAAGCATCAATTAAAAAATTTGCCCAAAACTGTTAAATTATTATAAAGTTTATTTTATTAGTCTCTTATTCTTTAATAAAAATTGATTTCTTGATTTTGACAATTTGATTACTTTGTTTGAAGACCGTAAAGAGTTTACTCACTTTCAAATTCACTCAGATGCAATTTCTTGATCCTTTTAATTCCTTTTCAAAAAAATTCCTATTTTGTCCATTAATTTAGTCAAAATTATTGCAAATTGTTTCATTTAAACCAAATATTAATAATTTATTCCAAAATTATGTCAACAAATGTTGAAATCTTCCTTGTGATGCATTTATATTCATTAAGTAGAAGATAATATTTCGTAAGATGAAAGATTATCGAAAGACGAAGGAATTTGAAAGGAATAAGTAAAATTACAGTTTACCCCAAATATTGTTTTAATAAAATTTTTTTATGTTGCTAAACATACAATAAAAATAACAAATGTGATTTTAATCGCAAACAGAGGAAATCAAATTAATTGCAAAAACTTTTTTAACTAAAGAGAAGCTTTGAAGATTGAGAAATGTTTCAAAATTTCAAAATGCTTAAATTTTATTCATAAATTTGTGCCCAACATAAAACTGGATTAAAACAACAACGCCCGAAAAAGTAATAGATATTTAAAAAACAAAGTATATTAAATAATTATACTATTCAAAACCCCAAAGATTTTTAAAAAATACACAAAATTGTTTATTGCATTGAATGTCAGATTCTATAGAATTCATTAATGCATTCTAGTCATAGGAGACAATACGGGTCCTAAATCGAATATGGTGCGACTTTTAAATAGAACGATAACACACACCAGATCAAAAAATATTAGAGATGAGCCACGATATGATGTCACACATCCGTAAAACAAAGCAGTTTTTTAGGGCTATAAAATTTTATATCAACACATTTTTAGTTTTAATGTTCCACGAATGAAACAATCCCCAAAGAGCAAAACAACCTTTAACGACTTTTTCTGAAATGCATGCTTTTTATCAAGCCGCATGGTGGTTGGGGGGGAGAGAGAGTTGTTAAGAGGCGTCAATTCGGTACTCGTAACTCGCTGATTTTGAGCGAACGAAACTCCACACCGTAGAATCTATGAAAATCCTGAGAGCATTAAATGTAATGAAAAAAAGGAGAGGCAATGAATAAATCGGAATATTTGCATTGAAAAATCATTTGATTGCACGAACGGATGCATCCAATTTCCGGAAACAGCCTTTATATTTTTACATAATACATACCAAACAGGGTTGCATCCATTCTATTGGAAATTCACACCTTTTTATAATTCATAGTCGCAGCTAAAGCCAAAGTGAGTCTAACGAAAAAGCAATAGAATTATCTAGATTTCGACTTTTTCCATTCGTTTCAGTTAGTCAAAAGAATTTTAGGATATTACTTAGAATTTAAAAATAATTCTAAAATAGCAAAATGAAAACCTGTCTTTGCATATGACCTCAATTAAGAAATGCAGCAAAATCATAAGAACTCAAAGAAGACGATTTTCTGTCTGAGGATAATTATCCTTAATTGAGGTCATATGCAAATACAGGTTTTCATTTTGCTATTTCAGAATTATTCTTTATTTATTCATTATAAGTTTTGGAGAAAATCGATTTGATTTATTATATTTTAAAGAAGTTACCTTTTCTTTATACGAGAGATACAAAGAATATTTTAACTTAAATTTAAATTTTTCTTATCATTTAATATTATTATATTTAAGCTCTTCTTTCTTTCCATAATGTGAAAGTTTTATGACTTTAAATGTATAAGATATGTTTTCTCTATTCCATCCAATGTCATTCCATGACTACTGTAAATTTCTGTAATGGCAACTAGTCTCCATAATGTCAAATGAACGCCTTTGATGGTTATGGCCATATTCATCATGGCAATCCATATTCGTGACCTCTTCACGCAGTTTTTATAAAGATAAATGGCTCGACCATCATTAATAATAATTTTACGGGTTTATATGATAAAGGCATCTCTTTTGTTATCCCCTCGACTTCCATAGTCGAGGATCACCCTTATTCTCTTGCTAGAGAAAGAACCGAAGAAAGCAATCAGAATAGCATGATCAAGTGGCACACAAATATATATTACTGAGTAATAAGTTAGCTCTTTATGATTCTCTCAAGTTTTCTACTCTTCAGAAAGCTTTTAAATTGGTTTCTACGTGTAATACTTTTCTCCATGTTATATTTTTCTCCAAGTGTTTCACATTTTCCGTAATTCGTTTCACTCCCATTCTTTGCACATAATACCAACAATATTAATCGCTTACAAAATAAAAATTTTCAACGTATTTAAGCATCTTTAACATATTGCTCACCCAAAAACTGAAATCAGTTATTGTAATCAGTGTTAATCATGCAGCCAAAAGTGTCTACGAGTTGCTGCGAGCATCGTGTTAATTGAAAGTATTACAGCACAAAAGTGTACCGAACCGAACCGAACAGAATAAAGACCACTTAATCGCATTGGGGTTTCTCGGTGAACGCGGAAACTCGCCTCACGAAGTTTGGCTGTGTTGGAAAATTCTTGCAAAAGTTTGATTTGCTAAAAGTAAGAGAGTGATAGCAAAATATCATGAACTTCCGCTAAGAGGTAAATTATATTCTGAATGGCTAAACCAAACCGTAGACATTTTGTGGTTTTCACTCCACCAAGTAATGGAAATTTCAGAACACGCACATACACCCAGAGACCTTCGGGTGGCCCGTAGTCGGCGTCAGGATCGATCAACTTTCTGTGAAAAGAAATCAGTTTAAACTAATTTTGGATAGGTCAAAACTAATAACTCGTATGAATTACAAGTTATTTTGTTATAAAGTTATAGTTTTATTAAAAGAATCCGATATATGTTATAAAATTGCGATATATATTATATTGCGATATTTTCATAATTCGGATTTTTATGAAACCTAATTAATCAAATATTTTAAAAAGTAATATCTTCTGCAAACCTAATTTTTTAATATTATGATTCGGCAGTATGTTGCCAAAAAGTACGCATCGTTTAAATCATCATTATACACTTTCAAAAATGCCGAGTGTGATTTTGATAAGTTTCAAAATACCAAGACTCTGCAAAGATATAAACAATGTTTATCCGCTTAGATAACCTGAAGCAAATCAGAACTCAACGTTGCAGTTATTTGCCGTAAACACAGAAAATTTATGCAAAAGAAGGTAATTACATCAATTCTCTTTATGGAATATACTTGATGAAATGATGCTGAAGCAACTCGATATATTTTCAATTCTTTTGATTTGGTTAAAATTTAGGAATTTATATAAAAAGTTTTAAGAGATTGTTCTCGACATTATTTTAGGCACTCAATTTCTGTTAGCGTCACCCTAGTGAACATTACCTTAATAATTGCCTTCAGTAAATTTGGTAGACGATTACCAAAATATTTCAGTTTGTGCGGCTTCCCCCAGTGGCTCCTATTTAACAATTGTTCACATATACATTCTCGTTTTGCTAATTTTGAACGATATACATAACCAATCGTATCTTTTGTGGTTTAATTATACCCTATACTCGAACGGATGGGATGTATTCACTTGTTTCTTCCGTTTGTAATGCATCAAAGGCGTCGTGGCATGTAATGAAAAGTATATATATTTTTGCTCAGAATCACCGAATAAAGTTAGCTATGTCCATTCGTCTTTGGAAATCACGATTACCGTGGACCAAAAAGAAATATGAACGAGAAATTTGGCGTGCATATTTTTTGTCATTATGGGCTCCTTGAGCTTGACAAAGTGCCTTGTGGCCTAAATGAAATAAAACCTTAAGGAGACGGCAGTCGCGGTAATTATAATTCTGCAAAAAGTGGGCGTTTCATACCCACTATTTTGCTATATGTGGACTATTCTGGGAAATTTTGTGTTGTGAAAATGAATTAGTAGGTCTAAATTAACCACGAAAAACCAAAGGTAATATTGAAACGGGAATGGTTCCCCGCCCACCTTTTTCATTGGATTTAAGAGATATATTCATATGATAGATGTAGGGTATGCAGGCTACATGAGGTTGGCTAAATCGAAGTTTTCGTCCTTAGTTGATTTCTTTCCCTTTCGTTCTGATTGTTTTTGTCGCTCATTAAGCCATTATGGAAAAACTCCATTCGACGTAATGGATTGTAAGCATGTTCAAACAAGTAATTACAAGCATGAAATTTTGGTCTAGAGAATGTGAAATATTCTGTAAAATTTTTAAGATCAATGATAATTAGGAAGATTCATGGAAAATATTTACTTGTGAAACCGCAATGAAAGCGATAAGTTTAGTCTCAGTTGATTCATTTTAATAAAATTATATGAAATTATTCGCACTTTTTTCTAGGTATAGTTGTGATAAAACAATATAAAAATAATTAAAATAATTAAATTAGTACTCCTTCGGTTTTTAATACCTCTCTATCGAGTAAATCGCTTACCAATTTTTCTCAGATGGTTTTTAGGACTTTACTTTATTTTACCGCCTGGAAATTTACTATTATTGACTTATATGACTTTTATAACGACTCTTAACTGTTATAAAAAATTCTAGGAAATTAAATTTTAAACAAAAACACATAATGATGAGATCCTTATTATATTTTTAATAAAGTTACTGCATGATTTCCTTGGATGCAAAAATTACACAATTTTGTCCACAAACACACACACACAGGCACACACACAGCCACACAGAAGCAAATACACACCCACAATTAGAAGCTATCATGCAAAATGTTGCCATTCTACTCCAAAAATCGTTATAACGGCTTCGAATGACTAAAAGAAATAGAAAATTTTTGTCGCGGAGAAAAAGAGGTTTCATCATGGCGATAATAACCAACCGTTAGCCCACATTCCCTCGGAAATGATACCTCAAACCAACAATCCCACGATACGGGACACCACACACCACACAAATTCCCAAGAAGTATCCGGCTTTTCTTCCGTTTCTCAAGGAATTTCCGTTGCATCCTGAGAAACCAAATGCAATGAAAATTATCGCTTCACAAACATACACACGTTTTACAAAATGCGGCCTAAAAATCGTATGTTAAGATTTACGGTAATGAGCAAGAAAACAGAGTAATACGGGTTAGAAACCTTAATTAAAAACGAAAACAAAGCCAGATTTATTTTCTTTAGCAAAATGGGAAAATATTCCGGTTTTTATATTTTATTTCTTTACGAAATTATGCAAGCCAAAGCCATGAAGGAAGATTTGTAAGAATTTTCTAAAACAAAATAAAAATAAAATTAATTGAAGGACTGCTTAAAATTAAAATTCGCCTTTTGGTTGAAAACAATGAAATTCAAATTAAACTACGAAATACCTGAAATTTCTGAAGTCTCGATTATCGTCTCTGCCCAATATCGTTCTCCAGGAGGACGGGCTTTCCTTTTTTCGTACCAAAAGTATGTCAATTTTTTGCATCTTTTTTCAAATATAATTTTCTCGTTTTTTAATTCTTCTCTTTTGAAAACTTTATTCAAAGCATTTATTTAATTTTTGTTGATTTAATACAGTCACCAGTCTGCTTCTCTTTAACGTTCATTTCTTTTTTGATTTATTTACAAAAGTCTCTTCCAAAATCAAGAGACAATTTAATTTGCCCTTGACAAGCCCCAACAATGTGCACCAAATCATCCAAAATAATTTTACACAAGAAAGTTTCAACTCTATCACGACAATAATATTGAACGAAGTAATGAACAGCCTCCTCTAATCAATAATTAAATTAAAAAAATTAATTTGTAAAATATCTTTGAAACATCCAGAAACACATTTGTCTGACATAATTTCTACAAAGCAAAGCGTTACAATAAAGCCCAATTTGTTCCCTTTTTTTGTGTCTGATCCGAATATCGTATATTTTACCAACCTTTTTAGATTTTTCGTTACAAAGCCAGTTAACCGGTAAATTAAAAAGATTCTATGTTTCGATTCAATTTCACAAAAATAGATTTCAAAAGCTCGTAACCCACAAACTGATATCGATTTACAAATGAAGTGAAACTCAATCACTAAAGTCGGACCCAACAGAAGCATAACAGAAGCACGATATATTTCAATCTTTCTCAGCAGCAATAGCAGTAATAGTGCGTGGCAGCAGTAATAGCGAAAAAACCATTAATTTTAATCGATTTGCGTCGAATATTCGTTTTAGGTCATTTCCGTTCAAAACATTCCCAATACAATGATTCTCTTACTCTTTCAACCGACGTAGCACGAATAATATAAAATACGAAACATTAAAAATTGAGGGAGGGTAGGTGTGGTACCAAGGACCACATAATGGATAAATGGACAAATGGATGATAATGGATAAATTGAATGGGAAATATTGAAGCCAGTGAACAGAAGGTAATACAATATAATCATTAGGCATATACCCACGGCCGGGTTCCGCCAACCAACTTCATTAAAAATTTCAGCATATCTGAAGCTCATAACATAATCCAGTAAAGCTATTGTGTTAAAAATAAGTTGCAGCAAGAGTTCCTTAGGACATTTTTTGATATCATTATAAATTAATTTTAATAGAAAAAACAAATTTGTTTATTAAAATTAGCATTACCACAGTCATAAGAGTATATATAAACCAACGGTATATTGTTATAATAAATTCCTGTCTTCAAAAGATCCCTTTCTCTAACCGAGCATTAAACACAGTCTCTAAAACAGCGCATTTTAAATTTAGCCTTAAACGAATTTAATCTTAGATTATATGGATGTGAAATTAATTAATCTCAAAAACAAGAATAACTCTACTGATTAATTGAGAAACTATGAAAGTTATTTACAGCGTTTTCTCCCCCCCCCCCCCACTACCACCTCCCTTCCCCGCTTCTATTACTGGATCCCATCAATTTATCATTTATTTGGATCAATAAATTTAAGCTTAACCATCATTTCAGTGGGCTAGACCAAACATTATTCAAAAACTTTTATAACAGCTGGTCTTTCTTTCCTCTTCGTTTTTTAAAAAAACTTTAAAAGTTAAATTTCAAAAACTTCCACGACAACGCAGGCAAAAACAAAAGGATCCTTCCTTTTGGAAAATTTATTATAAATTATTTTTAATAAAAACGAAGAAACGAAAAAAGTTTCTTCGACACTGCTTTACTTTATATTAGGCAGTATAGCGTTGCTTTCAATTAGCAATTGCCAAGGGCGGGAGCGTCGGTATAAACTTCTCCTTCTTATAATTGTACACCCTGTATACTGCTAATACCGCTCAAGGATTTATAACCCAGGTCGCAAAGCATAATGAAATTAATATTTCAAATAAACTAACGAATGAAAGCAAATAAAATTGTTATTTATCAAAAGCACGAGCGTCAGATGCCTCCTTGTGTTTTACATGGACGCCTGCAGTGTTGGCTTAAGTCCATGGCGGGCCATCCCGCACGGGGTTGCAAGTACGAACTCTGTGAACGTACCTTTTATGTTTTATGGCGACAACCGACGCCCAGTGCCTACGGGTTGCCAAGCCGTGGCGTTTGTACCTTTGGAAGCCATGTGTAAGGCATAGACATTCCACCTTAGGTATGATCGAGGCCTATCTAATCCTCTTCCGGTCTATGGGTCCCGGCACCCGGAATGTATGAGTGCATTCCTCACCCGAGCTCATCCAAACTCTTTGGGTACAATCAACAGCCACCACGAAGCTCCCGAAGGGCCTACCCAATGACAAGCATATTGGACTTGGAATTTTATATATGATAGTATATAACTTGCTTGTCACCCGTGGTACCAGTTCAAAGCCTTTGGTAGGCTCCGGAACTAGTGGGTACCCACTCATGGCCAGTGACCGTTTCATACCCACTAGTCACTGCCACCTTTGGGCCCTTACGCCACGGGACTGGCACCCTAAGCACATGCGTCAGCAATACATCAAGGAATAACTTTTAAATTACAGATTTTGGCAATTTTACCTTTTCGAAATGAATGCATTGTTATCTGTTTCGTTTGCTGGTTCGTATAAGAGAACAAAAGACGAATATATTTTTGTATGACCTGACACTGGAATTTCTTATTATTGTATTTTTAATAATAGATATTTTATGATCAATTGCTTGACCAGTCATTCATTCGAATTTGAATAAATTTTGCAATAATTTAAAGTAACGTTTTTTCTCAAATCACCCTAATAATGCATGAATGCCTTCCACTGTATTTGATTTCGATGGAAAGCCAGAGTTAAGAGGTATCGTAAAAAATTGTTGTCATGTCTAAGTGTGTTCAACGATCTCAAAGTCAATTAAAATAATATCACAAAATCATATCGATAATTATGTTTCCATTTCTTAGTTTTCTTTCTGAATATTCTCTAACACCACCTTTCAGTATATTTCAATCGTTTCTTGTTGATTCATTGGAAAACCACGTTCCAGGTCAAATACGAAATTTGCCCATCCCATCAACACAATTTGGCCCACGTATCCTATATGGCGCAGACCTCTGTCATATATTATAGAAATAGCAGTCTCAGCAACTCGATATAACTCTTTAGTAATACCACACAAAAATGGAGACTAACGGAGTCAACTTGCACAGCCGAAATCTTAAAAGAAACCCATCCAATGATCCACCGAATATTCAAGGGTACTAATAGTATCTACGGGTATATCTATTTTGTTCAGAACATGACATCAATCCAACGGAAGTTGGATGCACAACGCACAACGGAACGGAAGTGCATTTCATGCACAACTAGCTCCAATACGCCCGCTCGAATGTACACCTAAATCCATAGGCAATATTTGTCAGTTATTGAAAAGTTTGGAACAGATTTCCTGGAGCGCAACCTCTCAGACGTTAATGTAATTATTTCTTGTTGTTGTTGAATTTGGTGCTGATTTCAACAAAAACACGAGTTTTACTCCCTATTGGGGGTGTATTTACACCCCTTTTACGTTGAAAATATAGTGGTACCGTTGGTACCGCACAGGACTACAGAAAAATAATTAAATTATGTAAAATAAAATTTTTTCGAATTATTAATAATCTTGCAAATAAAATTTCTTTTGTGTTTGACCATAAGTTTTTTCTATCGAACACAGCCTACAATGATTTCACGAAATATGCAGGATTGATCCGTCGATTATTTAGGCTATAACGAATATTGACGTCATTGCTTACACCATTTTTGTAGAAAACTGAAAATTTTTTCATTTGTTATTTTAGTTGTTGTATTGGTGATGTTGTTTCGTTGTGTTGTTGTTTTGCTTGCGCCGATATTTCTATTTATTTGAATTTGAATAGAAAATTTCTTCAGGAAAAACGACACGATTGTTGTAACGCGAAATTGTAAAAACCGCGAAATTCTAACAAAGTCGAAATTTGAGACTGCCAAAGAAAACGAAAAAAAGGGGAAAATAAATCGGGAACATAAACTGGATGGCAAGGAGAAGAGGCGAAGCGATACATATCAGTAATATAAAGCTCCAAAAGTTTGAAGCAAACAAAGCTATGCAACGAAACGTTTAGAAAGTAAAGACGAAAGAAAAGGAACAATTCTTATCCTGTCAATTCTCCATCGAATCCAGAAGGATACACTACTCTTTCCTTTACAAACGAAAACAAAGAACGTTTGGGAAAAATCAATGTCTACAGTCCGGAAGGGTTTCGAGAGAATGAAGGGTTTTTAGAAATTTTTCTTTAGAAATCAGACTCCTTCACATTCAGCACCTTAGATGAACAAATGTTCTAAAACTTGTTTACCCAATGAAGAGACGGAGGGAGGTAAAGATTTGCTTGTATTCCTATCGGATTTTTTGGGTGACTTTTAGTTGAAATATAATTTTACGAATTCATAATTGATGATTTTTCCTAATTCACTTTTTCCAGAAATCCTTAGTCAAACACAATTTGCGGATCGCATAATTTTTTTAATAAAATGAAATTAATTCGTTTATTTCAATATCACTAAATGAATTTAATTTACAAAAATATGCACAATTAAAAATTAAATAACTTTTAAATAGTTTTGAATTTTAATTAGTTGTTTCTCCTTTTTCATTATTAGTTGGTTTTTTGCGGTTTTCTATCATATTTTTTTCATTTAATTTAAACATACAGACAGACACATAATTTGCTTGTAAACATTTTGATTTTATTGTTATTCTTTTATTTAATTTAAATTTTATTTCTACAATTTTTTTAATTAAATTTAATGATGATTGTAATCAAATTTACAAAAGATTAATTGTTCTTATTAAACATTTAATGATTTTCTATTAGTTTTATTAACTAATGTATTGCAAAACATAATTAAAATTTTGCCTAAATCGATACGAGTTGTTTTCCATTAGCATCTTTTCAAAACGAAGAATTTATTTCGTTTTTTTCTGATTATTTTATTATAGTTTAGTAGTTGTTATTATTACTTTTTTATCTATAATTTCTACGTTCGAAGGCACTTCAGTTGATTCAACAGAATTAATTTAGTCTAAAGTCTAAAGGAACGAAATTCATTACTTTGGAAAACTAAGAGATCGAATCGAAGTAAGAATTTTTAAATGAGCACTTCTTCTCACTACTAGCTATTATTTGCTTATGTTTTTTAATATTCTTTATGTCCCTTTAATTTTTTTTTTGTCAACTCATTAATGACTTTTTTGAAATTTCACGCTTCTTGTTATTATCTTGTTATCTAACACTGCCATGTTTCGTCTATATTTTACCAGATAATAGTAACGCTTTTCTCTTATTTTCTAAATAAAATAATCGTTTCTGGAAGAAAGTTAGACACTACCGAATAATCGAAGGAAAATATATACAATTTTAAATAAATAACCGACTTGAGCTAAATGTTAGCAATTCTTACAAAACTAGATGCTTAATCTGAAGTATAGTTTAATTAATTTCTAACTAATAATTATGCCATTCGATAATGAGCTTAATCAACTTCTATAAAAATATTATGTTGGTGAACCACCAACCTTCATCCTATTTCTGTCAGCGAATAAACTTCAGCGAATAAACTTTAGCTTGACAACCGCGCTAATTATATTGCCTGTTTAATAAACACAATTATCGTGATTGCCACACTCATTAGTTATTTATTTAAGGAATACAGTTCCATTTAGTGTCGTCTATTCAGTTTGTTCTATTTGTTTTCTTGTAAATGTAGCATTTTTACAGCGTAGGGTATTTGTACATATAACAACTACTTAATAGTCCTTAGACAGCTATCTGTAATTAATGGATTTAAATATATTGTATGGATATTTATTTATTGTTTACAACCTGTAGTTTTATGTATTTATACAATCTTGTTCTATTTAATACGCATGCGGTATTTACATTTCATGTATTCACACACTCCAACTAGCAAACCATATTAAAGTAATTATTTCATAAAGTATATTTATTTTGAATTCTTATTACTTTTTTCTAAATTTCAGGATTACAATTTCAATTTATTTGCTCGCTCGCTCCATCGACTGCACTCATTTCTTTCCAGTATAAAACTATCAGGACGACAATTCTTCTAATCCTGAATTTACGGCAATTTGGATTTTACACAATTGATAATTTCTTACCCTGCCTTTTACGGCAGGACGTAACTAATTAGAAAGATTGACATTACTGAATATATTAGCAATATTTTCACTACTAAAACACGAATAAATAAAAGATAAAATTTATACCAATTATGAATCAAAATATTGCTCAAATTAAAAAATATATAAAAATATTTATATCTGTTTTAAGGAAATTAATTAAAAACAAGACAGAGACTCATACCTTCAATATGTAAAAATAATCATTACAAACATTAATTAAAATATTTGTAAAAAATCCAATAAACGCCTAAAATTCATATAAAAGTAAAAATATTTATAAAAAGATGTTGGATTCTTTTTAGTGTTCAGGGATACAAAATATTCTCAAATACTTCTCATGACTTTCGCTTTCTTGTCACACATAAATTCTCCCTCTCCCTCTCTCACACTATTCTTCCCGTCATTTAACGAATTTAAAAATATTCATATTGAAATTTTCGTAAAGGTGAAGTCGATCATTTCCGTTGACGTTTAAAAACAATATGTGCGTTCGGAATGGCTTGCGTTGCCGCGGAATTTTTCTTGTTTAAGTTGTTGTTGTTTTTGTTGATGGTCGTGTTGTTTCGGTGTTACACTACATTGATTGCCCTTAGGATTATCTTGGGATTTTATCGATGTCACAGCTTCCAAAACAATCGACTGTGAATTTTCTCCTGACTCACCAAGAGTTATTGTCTTATGGTAAACTTCAGATGCACCAACAATATCTTCTCCCTTGTTCCTCGTTGGTGTTCCATTCATGTGGCCACCCATATCACGCTCCTGAGAATGACGTCACCCATAATAAAATTGTGAATTCGCTGGTAGACCGGTGGGCAGAGTACGTGGAGCGATACCATCGTAAAATAATTCCTGTTGATGCGACTGTGGCGATGCTGTCGTATTCGCGGGTTTGAGGGGACGCCGCAAAGTGGCATTCGCTAGAACGTGATTAGAAAATTGTACGTGTGGCCCGCTGTACAAGCTCCTACCCCTAGACATTGGAGCAAGTGGTGGAGTTTGTGCCAAAGGTGGCCTTTGAAGAGTTCCTCCATCGGTATTTATAAGGTACCCCGCCCGAAAGGTGGGCGCTGTCGTATATTGGACTAACGATGCGATGGGTACTCTAGTGGTGCCTGATCAAAAATGAAATGGGAGAAACCAAAAAACTCTAAAATTGTCCAAAAAAACGCTAATCGAAAAATTGAATCGAGAAAATTTACAATACCCCCCTGCACACACCGCCCATTTTCAATATGTGAGACTTCTTTTACTAACCGATAGCAACGCTTCCAAGGCTGACACTATTGCTAGACAACGCTCCGCTGTCAATTACAATAGCCGGTGTCAGCACACCATCCAGGGTTCCCGCAGACACTGCGCTAATACTGCAGCTGTTCTTACTGGAGTTGCTGTTGTCGTTATTGTTTTTGTTATTGCTGGTGCTGTTGGTGTTTATGTTAGACGTCAAAAATGCATTTGTAGTCATGCCGATAATATCGGGCGATTGTCGAGAGCCGCACAAAAGTGGATTCGCTATTAGACCGGTAGTCGTTGATGCACCACCGGGCATATCTGCTTGCAGTAATAGATTCGAGGAGGTGTGTTCGAGATTTGACGTTGCCAGACTTCCATATAAATTCGACCCCATGCCATAATTGAGATAATTCTTAGAAAATTTATAGAAAAGCAAAAAAAATAATTGTTTTTTACGAGGCGATACTAGTGGTATGCTTTGATTTTGCATTTTTTTCGGGGTGAACCGATTCTTTCTATTAAACTCACATCATTTTTTGATACGCTTGGCACCAGAATGGACGTGGTCAAATCTATATCGCCATCAATTTCTGAAATAGTGTCATTAAAGCCATTCGGTATTGTCGTTATTGCGCCACCACCACCCATCGTGTCAACGTTGCTAACGCCTTTCAGTGACGAACTCGACTGGACCTCACTATCGGTACCAGTTCGTTTCAGCATAATTACCCGTATCGTTATTATGACAATGCATATAATTACGCCAACAAAACCGGTAAGCAGCAGATATAAGTATAGGCGTTCCTGATCATCTGCCAACGCAAATAATAAACGTGTGTAAAAAAAGAGAGGTGGGTATAACATCCATACTAAACAAATATCCTCTATTCAAAATTATTATCATAATATCCATAACCTTACCCTCCAAACTTAAATCGGAACTATGTGTCATCACTGGATTAACGCCATCCTCGCCCTCGCTGAAAGGAAACGAGCCATTCAGGCCGAAATTATTTGCGAAACTGTTTGTTTCATTATTGTTCAGAGTATTTGTTGTATTGCTGTAAAGCTTTGGAATAGCTTCAGATTCTTTGTAGGAGAGCTCATCATCGTAAAGTTCATTGAAATCACCCTCGAAATCTTCCGTCTCATCCGGTTCTATGTCAGACTCGTAACGCTCTTGCAACACTTGTTTTGGAACTTTGTATAAAAAAATTAAAAAGAAAAGAAAAGGACTTTAATAAAGACTCCCAAGTGCTCAACATTCCGAAAAGAAACAAAGTATCGTGAAAGCATTCTAAAAGGATAAACGTTGATCAACAAATCACTCATTCATTGATTTCTTCCAACCAACGAACGAAACTGAATTGATTGCTTTAGACGGAAGTACACTACGTTAACATTTACTTACCGCACGTATAAACAACCTTAAGGTACATGCGTGAGTTTTTATGGCACGGCGTACCAAAAGTATTGGCATCTGCAGCTAAATTACATCGGCGTCGTCCGTGGCAAATTTGCATAACCGTTTCGGTAACAAATGATGCCTGGCAAGCTGCAAATATAAAGAACGCATTCTTATTTGTGAATTGGGGTTACAGAAGGGATGGATGTTGCGATATTTGCGATAACCCAACAGTCACCCCCATATCCCGACCTTATTTACTCTATTGCTTTTCCTACTCACTTTCTTCTCGAACGCCTTGCGGCTGCGGGCATTGTATGCTTTCATATTCCGTGCGTCCAAAACTGGCACTGTAGACAGCAATGCGAGAGTACGGATTGCATTCCAGCTGGGCCACATCGTTGTGGCAGGCCACCTTGCTACGAAATTCATCTGAAATGGCAGAGGTAACCGCAAAATAAATTTTAAAAGCCTTTTGTAGCCGACAAACTGAGAGAATGAGACGCACGAAGTATTTGCTCTCTTCTTTTTAAATTTGGTTACACCTCGTAAAATCTGGCATATTCCTGTGGAATATTTTGCGGCGTATGCCGTGATTGCTTAGTGCTTCACAGAAAAGTGCTTTTGGAAAGCAAATTTCAATTTTATGAAAATCTCTGAAGTTTTCGTTCAGTCCATCATTAGGTTTTATCTAAAATTTTCAAGAGGACAAAGACTAGACGAGGTTTTCTATATTATTTACGTGCTTGAAAATTATAGCCATAGACGAGAATGACTCCCACCACGGACAGAACCTCAATTCTCATTCAGGCAACATTCTCATCAGTGCGCACATTTCTTTGGCGTGTTGGAGTTATTGTACCATTTAGAGAGTATGTGATACGAAATTTGTCCACAGTTCGGATAATGACTTGTTCAAATGAACAATTATGTTCGCCATAAAATTCACGAAGCCATCTATAAGTTGGTGGAACCGACGACTGATTTTCTCATTGAAGTAAATCTGGATAAATTCATAGCGTTGCTTAACCCCGAGTCCATTCACGACGATCTGCCAGACTACAGTGAGCACAAAAATCAAATAGCAGTCCGGACAGCTCGTATTGATAGTTGTCCCTATCAAAAGTTCTATCTGAGCTCAAGAAACACCCTTTACCTCTGAACAACCAACCTCTGTTCCTACTGGACTCTGCCCTTCGGGTGCCAGTCCCGTTGCAGTGTGGGCAACAAAATGGCAGTGACTGATCAGGTCTGTTTTGGTTCACTAGCCACGGACTAGACTTGGCTAGTTCCGAAGCCTTACCAGAGGCGATAAATTGGTGCCACGGGTGATGCACAATGCATAAGGGTCCTTCCAACCCCGCTAAATATAAAGCCCACATAGATAGTGCATCGTGGGTAGGCCCCCTAGTGGGAGCTTCGTGGTGGCTGTGGTTGCCACCCAAAGATACGCGGGTAGAGACCATGAGTCTCCGCGAGAGTTGCGCGAGGAGGCAGACCTCCGTCAACTCAAGTGCCGGTGTTGTCCCAGCCGGCACAAGGCCTTAGATAGTGCCGAACTAGTTACCTGCGAGGAATGTCCTGCCACACACAGGCTTCCACAGGTACACGACAAAGCTACGGTTGGCTGCCGTAAGCGAAGTGGGTGCGGTTGCCGCCAGATAATCATAAAAAGTACGTTCACAGAGTTCGTACTCGCAACCCCGTGCGGGATGGCCCGCCGTGCACTTAAGCCATCATGGCAGGCGTGCACGTTAAGCACAAGGCAGAAATCTGGACTCTGCCCTTTTTTTTGTCCCTTTTATTTCGATAAAACTGGAATTTTAGATTTTCCATAATGAATGGAGGTAAAGAATCGCAAAATAGTGGCCTAATAGTATTTTGTAAAAAACAGGTAAGTCATTAATCCGATTTAGCTTTGATGACGGTCAATATTCGTGCTAAATTTTATGTCGATACTCCCTGTGCTCGACCGCAATCGTAATTTCCACAAACAGAGAGACGGATATGGCTAAATCCAATCAGGAGATTATACGAAGCAGGAATATTAAGGGTTCGAACTGCATAAGAGCGGCCTCTAATGCAGTTCGATGTTAAAATGGGTTAAAACAAGCTGTGTGTGAGGTATTAACGCCATTATGTACGGAATATGACAGCGTTCAAATGTCGGCCGCGGCTTCGCACCGTGGAACAGATCCGGGAGGTCTAATTTTTGATGACTCTGCTGCTTAGATCCGTCTGAAGTTGAGCGATTGCCTGGGCTGTGTTGACTTTGAAGGCGTCGGTCGATCCCGACTTATTCGCATAGACCTTCGACTTCAGAACATCCCACAAGAAAAAGTCTAGCGGGATCAAATCAAACAAGCTTGGTGGCCAATTCACGTCACCTCTGAGATAGGTAACCATACCCTCAAATTGTTCACGCAGAATCGTGGCGTTCGCTGTGTAGCTCGTAGCGCGGTCCTGCCGGAGCCACATATCGCCTGAGTCCATTTCGCTGAATTTGGGCCAAAAGAAATTGGTTATCATCAATCTGTTGCGCTCGCCGTAGACGGTGACAGCCTCACCAACGTCGCTTTGGAAAAGGTACGGACCAATGACGCTGCTGGCCAAAAATCCGCATCAAACAATAACCTTTTGTGCGCATCGCCACCTGGTGAGCATCGTGTGGGTTGGCGTCACCCGTATATGGGAATTTTGCTTGTTCACAAAGCCATTCATCCAGAAACGCATCTCGTCGCTAAAGATGATTTTTCGGCCAAAATTGGGCGGGAACGAACGCTCATTTTGATAATAAAGTCTTATCATTTAGACGATCTGCTCAATAGTGTAGGTTACCGTGGTAGTTTGACATTATTGACTGAATTACAAATTTTAGAATGAACAGACGCCGGCTAAACAACATAACCGCTACAGACTGTCAACATCGACCCGCTTTTATTGGAAAACCCTTTATATAATTTATAAAACCCTTTATATATTTATATAATGCCTCCTTTAATGCATTACAAACGGTAGAAGTAAGTAAATAAACCGTAATCCCTTCGAGTGCAGAGTGCAAAAAAGTAATGGAAAACCATTAGTGAAGAGTCTTCATTGCATTCAGCAATTTTCTGAAGAAGAGTGAAGAATCCCACCAATCTTCTCAACTTCCTGCACGTATTTTTTATCAAAGTCGGTAGAGAAATGTACGTGCAAATTGCGATGTTGGGAAATTAACATACTATTTTGAATTTGAATATCTTTCTCTTTCACTCGGTTTTTAATATCCTATTTATGCAATCGCAAATACCCTCAGACATTTAAAGGACGCAAATAGCTCTGAAACTTTGCTTGCCAACCAACCACCAAAAGTCCGTGACCACACAACATGTCAAAAAGCAACGTTACTAAATGAAATTACCACTTCTTCCTCTTTATTTATCCATTTTCTGTCGACCAACAAACCGCCATAACATATTTTTTTATAAGATTTATTACTAAAGGATTTCAACCATGGTGATAAACATCCAGGTACTTGTTGTTGTTCTTGTTGATGTTGTTGGTAGCATTGTAGCTGTCGTATAGCACTTATGACTTATTACAGACTAATTTTAAAGTTTTCCAATATTTTGTTGTTGTTGGGTGTTGTTGTTTTTCTTATGTCCTTCAGTGGAATGTATTAAAAGAATGTTTTTGTCTTTCTTAACTTTTTTAACTATTCAGAATAACTTTTGGTATTACTTATTTGGAAGGGGGCGGTGGTTTGGTGGGTGTAGATGTCACAGGCAAACGAATTTTCGAATAAAATCAATTCTGTGAGTCCCACCTGCGGTTATGGACCACACCATACATTGGCAGCGATGACAGATTATAATCTGGTTTGCATTTTTTCTCTTTTTATAAAGAAACTTTTTGAACTAAGAAAGCACTAAAGTTTAGAAGTCTACAAAAAACACGTTTTCTGGGAAATACTTTTATAAAATTATTTCGGGAGTCTTAATGAAAAGTATTTTACTAATATTCTTACACGACTTTGAAGAAATGCTAGTGATCAAATTAGGAAATTTACACTTCAAGAATTCATTTGATTTTATTCTTAAAAATGTTTTATAGAGGATACAAAATTATTTCAATAGCTTTTTAAATTTACCCGAAGTTGTTCATTCTTCTCCACTAAGACCGGAAAATAGAGCGGAAAGTGGAAAATGAAAATTAAAGAAAAAATAAAGTAGAGAAAGATTCCATCCAGACACTCGAATTTGCTAATGAGTTTATGAAGAAAATGAATCACGATCGTTTTTTTCAATGAATTCTTTATCACCGTAAGAAGAGGAAGAAGAAGAAGAAGAAGACGAAGACGAATCATTAAATGCATTAGGTACCGCCAGGCACAAACACCTGAAGCGTTAAATTCGACAAGTTTGTAAAGCTCTCCGGAGTGAATGAATGTATGATTCGATGAACGATTGCATGAGATCGATCAATCCGAATGAACACGAAATAGCTCAAAATAAAGAAGTCGTAACTGTTATTGTTATTATTTTCTTTCTTCTCTTTCTTATCGTGTATTTTTCATCTGACTTTTTTTCTTTGCTCTTTATTGTATTCTGCGATAATTTAACAGCAATGTTATAATTTTCTTTTCATTTAAACTTTTTCCTTTGCATTTTGAGAACAGAGAAACAAAGACGCGCTGAATTAATTTTTTTATGTATAACTAAATTTTATATCTTTAGCATTTGAATTGACTGCATTCATTTAGCCAGCAAAACATAAAAATTATTTTGTCTGTACCTGAGAATCCCTATCGATTATCCATACAAAGTATCCGCGCATTTACATAAAAAAGTTTAGAAAATTCTGAAAGCAACCAACTCGAGCAATTTAATTAATAAACTAAAAGGATAAAAGAGAATAGAGGAATAGAAGAATATCTTGGAATACATTTGGAGATTCACAAGCTAAAAATGTACTTGCATCTAAATTAAATATCGAGTAAGTTACGGTAAAGTAACGCTGAGTTTCTACGCCATTAAGGCAAAAGTTTCAATCACATTATTTACTAATATTAATTTTATATTAAAATATATTTCAAAACATAGTTTCGTTATAGATCTCATTTATTTCAATTGTGTGTCTTCTAAAAGTTCTTCGCTAGCTCGCCGTTATTGATGTTTATCAATTGATAATTATTTAATAATAAATTCAATTAAAATTGATTTAATTGAATTCTTTGATGCTTTAATCATTGCATTTAAATCCTTCTACTTATCATTCGCAGACAGCGACATCTGTCTGCCTCTTCTCCTAACTACTAGTCTATTGCTCGCGAGTGATCTTGGGTTCGTATGTTCAAACTTTCACTCACAAAACACCCAAAAACAAACTAGTAAACACTTTACAAACAATCAAAAAATTCTGCATAAGTTCGCAGCTGTTCAAACTTTATAATAATTCTGTTTTGTTATGGTTTTGCTACTTCCGCCGCCGTGCTTTCTTTTGTTGTTGTAGTTGCTGCTGTAAGCAAATTTTGGTGCAAGTGCTTTTACATGCTACGACAACAACAACCTTTTTCATATCACTTTATCCATTAATTTATCAATTACGATTTAACACAAGTATTGTAAGCGTTGCCAACTCAAAAGATAGATGATAAGAGCAGAGTAGTGTTGCCAATTGAAGCAATATGGCCATATGGATGTCATTATAAGAAATTAATGTATTCATAAACATACACATTAGAATAGTAATGCAGTTGTTTGCTTGGTGTAGGGTGCTGAGAAGGAGGGCGGGGGACGCACAAATTATGTTAACTCTCGAACTGGATCTAAAATCAATTAACTCGCGTCGCAACAATGTTTCGTAGAAATTTCGAATAGGTTTAATTTAAAAATTTTTGGGCGGTACGAGAGTGCTAAAATGGAAAGGAATTACTAGAAAGAAGGATAGAGAAAGAGGAAGAGAGATGAGAATAAAAGAGGGAGTGGTAGAAAAAGTTTTGAAACAGTAGCAATGTATTGTTTCCTTTGGTAATTTTTCAAAATACATTTCTATAAAATAATAAAAAAAATTCTACTCTATGAATATTTAAGCCAATTTACCGTACGCACAAACGCTTTAAACACAAATGTAGAAATGATATATTTGGTCACTGTAGTAGCCAGATGTTTAAACTTTCGGTAAAAGTGGCAAAGTTTCTGTAAAGATCTGACGAGAAAGAACTAAAGAGATCGAAATAATAAAGTCGCGATTTGAAAGTTTAGGAAGATTACAGAAAACTTTATGGAGGAAAATTGCTGCCTGACTGGCTAAGAGTCTGTTACAGAAGTTTGTATCTCTTTATTAAGAAATAAATAATAATCCTTTATCGTCATATGCTCCAAAGAAGAAGTTAAAACTAAGCTAATGTTGAATAATTTTAAATACTTTGCATATATTCCAAAATCAAACTGTATGATCCGTTGTCTCTAGAGAATTTTACAAGAGAAGAATTTATTAATATATTTAGAAATTTGCATCTCTTTTTCCTGAATTTTATTAATTTTCGTTGCGCCACGCCTTGAAGTACCGCGGAATGTTCCTTCTTCATTCTTCAAGGGAATGAAGAAGGAACAGAAATAGTGAATTTAACGGATTGAATTAAAAAAGGAGTAAAATTGAATTTCGTAACTCCTAAGCAGGTGCATGCTTAGTAGTTACGAAATTCAATTTTACTCCTTTTTTAATTCAATTCGAAAAGTTTTTGTAAACTTTTAAGCTTCTGCTTCCACACGTTTATGAATTCGAGTTTAAAAAGCAATCCTTAACGGGCTTGAGGGGTGAGTTTTTTAAAATAATCAATTCTTTGATGCAGATACAACAGGACATTTTTATTATGCCTCGTTTTAAAAACTTTTGCCTTTACTCAGTTTCTTTTAATCAATAAACAAAATTTTAAATATTTAATAAATTTCAATATTTTACACTTTTCGGTGATTTCAGTTATTACATATTTTTAACATAAACTTTCTTTGATTTCTAATTATTTCAATTTTCTAAAGCGAACCACGTGTGTGCGAATGTTTAAAATAAACGCTTTAAACTTCCCCAAAACAGTTTACCGACATTTTAAATTTGTAACGCTTTATAAGGCGTAACAGTAAAAGGAAAGTATGGAAAGTATCCTCCCACTGAGAATCATCGGTTGACTCGATTATTCTGGTGAGATTTGAAATAGCAACACACCTACTTTTCAAAGCTATTAATGAACGAATTGGTAGCTTTATAAATAGAAAGAATTTCTCCGTGTTTACAATTCTGCCTCTCATTTCAGAGAGTGCGTTTAAAGCTAAAGTTTCGTATTCAAGTTCACCGTCTAATGAGAAATGTACTGAAGGAAACGGTAGGGGAGAAAAATCATGATCACACCAAAACGAATAAAACTGACGGTACTAAATTTTTTATATGCATTCTCTGTCTTTCTATACTATTCGGTGCTGCAAAGCGGTCGAATTTCGACCGCTTCTAGTAATTACAATTTTGCAATTATATTACGGTCACAATTTTCTTTATAAATTAATCGACTATGGAAAGGTATATTACCAAATATAGACGTGGTTCGAGCGCTAATTTTAATAACTGAACCATAAATTTATATTAACGGTTTAGAGTTCGTAAGCTAGACCGAAGGGACCCTTCTATTTCATTTGGTTTATATTTCCTGCACTTGCTTTGCCTTTCCTTCCTTCCTTCCACTCTCTCCTTCATTTTATCCTTTTTTTCTTTCCTCTTGTTTCCTTTCTAACCACTGCTGCTTTTCTTTCCGACTTTTTATGCAGCTAAACCACCATTTTCTTCTCCCTACTCCCGCCTTACTTATGCTTCCCCTCCCGTTATAGCACACACCCCTACATAGCCGTTCATAATTTTTGCACAACACCGTTTATCTAATTTGCAAAGCTACCTCTAAGCGTCGCTAACCACCAAAAACTATTTAGATTATTGCCACAAAGCAACGTTTGTTACGACTGTAAATTCTTGCAAATTGTCATTCTTAACGTTTTTATTCGTTTCTTTACATTTCGTTGAAGCAATCGCGCCAACAGAAAGACCATAAAAACTAGATTATGCAAGTAGTTTACAAAACTTACATGGACGACATTTGTAAGCAACTTCTACAATTTTTCGACGTGTCGGGCATGGATTCACAGTGGCCAGATTCGGGCTGGCAGTGCTGTTGTAATAAGTCCTACTACCACTGACGTCACCAATGCCGCTCGCTCCCAATCCGTAAAATTGCGGAGAACCATTAAATTTGCAGTGCTTCTTCTTTTGACACGCCTCCACTACTGTTTGCAATAGAGAATACTAGACGTGACAGCAAGATAAAATAAGTAAAAACATGGTGAAAAATATCAGAACTGTAAATTATTGTTTTAGTATTTAATATTATTTTCATGAAAACTGTTTGAACGTTATTACGAAATACTCCCATGAAAGAACAAAGTTACACCACATTTTATTCTGATTATAAAAAAATAAACATTAAATTCTTGAACAAAATTCTTTGCAGTCTAGACCAATAAAGGCAGAAGAATTTCGCGGCAGTTAATGAACCTAAAAATTAACATTAAGTATAAAATTAAATTTCAGTGATGCTTCATTTTTGGGACTGCTCGAATGATGGTAAAAAACAACTATAAATCGTTAACATTTTCTTCTGTGAAAATATTTAGTTGCCAAAATCCTGAACACTTAAGATTGTCTATCTTTGCCGATGCTGTTTCCAAGGATTATGGCACAACTCAACAAAAAATAACAATAAAGAATTGGCAGCAAACGAAAAGAAAAAGTAGTCTGGAATAACAATGGCCAGCATTAAACGAGCCGTCCCACTGACAATAATTTGCAGCATTAGAAATGAGAAGGAAGTGGTTGGCAGTGTAGGCGGTATACTTGTGTGTTCCTAATCGAGACTAATTTTTAAAAGAGATCTCTGAATGGAAGAATTTATTGTTTTCTTTCCTTTCTATTTTCATTCTCTTCTATTTTATTCGTACCAGAATAAACTTCGCCTAAGGACCGTCCTTCTTTGCCCTTTGCGCACGAATTCAAATAAAATTGGGTCACGAGCTAGACTGAATAAATTTAGATGTTGCCTAGGCTCATTATCATGCTTTTCTTTCATGAAAAGCATTTGTTTTTGATTCCGTTATTGCTTCCCGAGACAATTTACTGAGAGAGAGGCCAAAACTAGTTAAAATGTAAATCACAAAATATATTAAATCCCAACCAGCATTTAAGTAATTGCACTTTTATGGTTTGCGAATACAAAAAAAAACAATAAGTAAATCTATCGTTATTTTCTTAACGTTTTTCACAATTCCACCTTGCCCGCATTTACCTGAAGTGCATTGGGCCACATGCAATTTTCGGAAGCATCATCCATTGCATCATCAGTACTATTGTTCACTGGAGCTTCTGCTGTTTGGCCACTACTTGAGAAGCTCGTCGACGATGATTCCGTCACAGTGGCCGCCATTAATCCGTATCCACCATTTACGTAACGATTGGCTGGCACTTTTTGTATTGGAGAACCGAAAATTGAGCCGCGCAGCAAATGTTTCGTTTTGGAACGAAGCTGTACGGTATCAGTATTTGTCGTCGAACAAAGTTCTTCGATGCTTATGCCATCTGCAATTCAATATAAGAACAATTGAAATAACAACGAAAGAGAGCAATTAAATGAAGAGGAAATAAATTAATTAATTTAACCGAAAGGCAAAAACTACAAATAGAATTCTAATTTAAATTTCAAAATTTAAACGAAATATTGAAAATTGATTTAGACTCACACTTTTTAAACGTCATTAGAAATTTGTTTAATTGTATTACTTTATGGTTAATTGATTTATATTATCTGGGTTTGAAAGAAGTATTTCGTCGCTGAAAGGGCTCAACGATTTCGAAGAAGACAACTGTTTAGTTAGAAATATCATTTTTGGATGATTTTTATTTTAATTTCCTTGGAAAGGATAAAAATCCACAAATAGCTGATTGACTTCAGCCACGAGGTTTCTTGAAAACGAGTAATATGCTACAGAACCTCCAGAAACTCGTTATGAGTTAAAATTTATAGATTTTTTTGCAGGACAAAACCCACCACAAAAAAATTGAACATTGCTTCTATTTTTGAAAAACAAAAAATAAATAAAAAATAAAATAAATCACATAAAAAAGTTAAAAATACTAAAAAACCTTTTCTATGAGAATAAAAAATTTCTACATAATCATCATTTGCGTATTTCTTCAAAACAAAGGATCGTTTTTCTTTTTTAAATCGTCGAAGGATTTCCTCTGAAGGAGGAAAACATCGTTCTGAAGGAGGAAAACTTCGAAAACACTTTACCAAAAACAACGTCCATAATCTTTCTTGTCGAGTTCGATTTCAAAATTTTCCTTCCGTAAACTGATCTTTCTCTAAAAATCGCACCCATCAATTTCCCCGTCATCCGATTTTTTTCCATTTTTATTTTTACGAGTTTCACTAAAACTGCTCGACAATTTGTTTAGTTTAAAACTCGTTATTTATTCACGGCTCTGACTTACAAGCAGCATTTTTCATTCTTACTACCGGAAAAAAGAGAGATATAGAATGCCTTCCCCCGGGACAAGGATAAAAACAATAAATAAAGCAATGAAAAGAAATAACATAAGAACAAAAAGACTACAACAACTTCAGAAAAAACAAATGAGAGGATGAATAAAAGCTACGTTTTTTACCTTTAGCGATAAATTTGTTGTACTGAGCGAACTCGATGGAGATGCTGGTACCACGCGGGCAAGCAATAAGCACCTGATCCGTATCACACGCCGCCTTCTGATACGTACGCAAAGTTGTTGACAGCAAAGCTGCAATCCAAGGAGATAAATAGCGAGAAGCAGACGTTGACGCAGGAAAAATAGCACCAGGATACAAAAGTCGAAGAAAATAGCAGTGACAAGAAGTAACGGAACAACAGCCAACGATAATCGAGGCAGTTGCCAGAGATAGAATAATCCATAATAGAGAGTAATTTCATATAATTGTTAACATTTTTTGTTGTATAAATTTTTATATTATTTAATTAGAGAGATTGCATCATTTTCATTGAGAATCAATTCATCAGTTTTTTTTTTTTGAGAATGCAAAGCAATTGCAGTGAGAAAATCATGTGATTTATCGAAATAATGAAAAATCAAAAACAGTATGTTTCAATATTTTGAAAATATAAAAAAGAAGGAGAAACAAGAGAAAATGAAAAAATCGAAGCAAAATATAAGACGAATATAAGGATATTAGCAAAGATACAAGAATTACAACAACGACAATTACAACAACGCAACGCAGCAACATCCGCAAATCCATAGCATCCATTCCAGATATCGATCCCAGATGAGTTAATCGAGCCAAAGGATCATTTGCCGGGACAATTCAGTATAACGGATCGATTCAAATATTCGCAGTTGTTTTTGTCATTTTCGTTTTTATTGAGACAAATTCATAAACGATGAAAATTCCAGGCAAATTTAATAAAAAAATTTTGTTGTAAATTTTCGTTGACATTTTTTGTTAAATTGTTAAGGTTGTTTTTTTATTTTTTTATAAAATAATTGCATTGGATCGTAGTAGAAAATAGAACCATTTATCAGCAGATGATGCAGATGATGCAGATGATTACACGCGTAGATTTCGTTGATGACAGTCATCAGTTTATATTCGAGTTGGCGATAGATTATATTCAGTGATTTATTCAGTGCAATAGTTTTCATATGAAAAATTTTTCGTCCAGGATTTCATTCATGGATGTCAGTTATTTGAAGAAAAGAGAAAGAAGAAAGAAAATATATTATTAGAAAATTATTTTTATTTCAAAATATTAAATTTAAACTTTATTTTTATTAAATTAGCATTTTAATGGTGGTTATCACACCAATTGATTAATACCCCAATTTTCACAAACTCATGTCTGTATGTATATGCCATAAATTTATACCATAAATCTTTATTGTCGCATAAACAAATTTTTTTAATTTTTTTTAATTAATAATTCTCTTATGGTTTCATCATCATCATTCCAGATTTATAGAATCAAAAAATACAAAAAGTAGAACACAATTTTTTCAAAAAATCTTCATTCGTTATTCCCGAAAATCTGTATCCAATTCATTTATATATAGAATGCCAAAATTATATTCAGAGTAAAAGAAATATATTTAAATATCACTACAAAACCCACAATATCTCGAACCTAACACTAATATTTATCAAACTGACTTCAAAAAATATTTCTCCATTTTCCAGCCTTTGAAAGCTTTCCATATATTTTGCAATAATATTTAAAGAGGTAATAAAAGTATCATTCATTCGAAAAAATTACGCATACACATATTCCATACAGTATGCGAAATAAATATTGAGACTTAATATCTGCTTGCTTCTCAATCACTCTCCCTATGTTTGGTGTCTTTGGTGTCCTTGGTGTCCTTGAGTTAAATAAAAGCAGAAAGTGAAGGGCTTTCGAGAGAATGTACTCGTAGAGTTCGGAATGTTGGTTCCATTAGATTTTTTCTCAAAATATTTCAATTACTCCTTCCCAGTATTTTTCGACCTCCAAAAATTGATAAAAGTGATATCAAAGAAAACTGCCTCCAAGCGCATCTTCGTTTTATTGACTTTAATAAAACACAAAAAGGCACCGCAACTCTAAGGAAAAATTGTATTGAATTTGACCGTAGGGGAAAACAGTAATCTAGTGAATAACGTAGAGGAAGGAATGATCAGAAATTGATGACAAAAAAGTGAAAATATTCAATTTTCCATCTGCTTTAATAAATTTCCCAGCCCTCAATGGTCTTTACGCGCAAATAGAAATGTATTCGTTTAATCGACCCGTTTTAGTCTAATTTATTATTTCACCAATTATTACATTCGGTTCTTGTTGAAAGAAATCACGTAGAGAATAGAGATAAAGACTCATATCGAGAAAGCAAATTAAGCATTATGCATAAAATCATAAATATAATAACATTTTGTGTCAAGTAAGTCCCTTAAGCGGATTATATCCTTCCAATTAATTATAAAAACTCAAAATTAACAGTAATTACTTGACAGTAATTTGTTTGGATATATTTTACAAAGCAAAAGCAAAGCAAAACGGAATTGAATAAATTTGCATTTATAAATGTTAATGAGTGTCACTGCCTCGAACATAAATTGATAATCTAAGAGATAACACTCGTGCGCCTTACAATCTATTTTCATACACACTTTGCCTATTAATGAATAATCGCGTGAACGAACATATACGAATATTCTCTTCATTTAAGTTCACTCATTATCACTTTGGTAATGATTTCAACTCCAATAAAATTTTAATTTGCATTCTCTCTCTCTCTTTTTCTCGCTCTGTTTATCACCTAATGGGCTTAAGTAAAGTAGTTTTGAATGAGGAGACATAAATTCGTAGTGTCGTCTAAAAGAATAATCCAATTAATAATAATCTTTATTATAAGAATTATAGTCTGAAGAAATGAGGGAACGATCAGAATAAAAAAAGTTGAGTTTGCTTAAACAACACTGCCAAAGTATCACAGATAATGATAAAGAATGGGAAAGGTTTTCTGAATAATATAAAAAATATATAGTAGTAAGCTCTTTAACTTTTTTACCAAAAAATTTTACTTTTCTGTAAATAATTCTTACTATGAAAAGAAGAAGGAAACGGAGAAGGAGAAAGTAAACTTTGGAGAGAGAGATAAGAAGATTGCTACCATGTCATTAAAACATATCATTAAAAGACACATTTGCGAAAAGCAATTTAGCACACAAGGGATCATTAGGGTCTACAGAATATTAATATAGTGTAAGATACTACTTATTTATCCAGAATAGAAATTTTGAGCTCGCCAATACATTCAAAATAACAACAAAATTCCATTCCATGAAATGTCCTGATAAACACCTGATTATTTTTGAAAGTAACCGCTAATTTTATTAATCTTAATGAAATTAAAAAGCAGTTTCAACGTAAAGGCATTAAGGATAACATTAAATTTTATTTTAATAATATATTATCGTCTAAAAGTTCCTGTAGAACACTTTCCTCAGTACAAATTGTCGTTGCCTGACATGGAAACAGCGAACTAGTAGTAAATCGCTTCCGTGAAATTTATCACGAAGGATTTTATTAACAACCTGAACTAGAAGTTTCTTCATTGTAATCTCTTTAATTAATAAATATTCAGCATAATCTTTAATACTGTCAGAACTATGCTATCAACGTCGGCAAGCTATGTATTTTGTTACAACACCAACAACAACATCGCCCATTATTCATTACATCACGCCTGTCGGAACCGTGAAAATGTTTTATGAGATGCAGATTTGCTGCAGAATTTTACTTTCACACATATTTCAAACTCAGAGATATTGAAATTTTTATGAGTTATAAATCCATCGCCACGACGACGTTCATCCTCTGTATTTTTTGGGCTGTATTCTCTAAATACAGCCCAAAACCACAGATGCGCAGATACGTACTTACATAGGAGCACTTAAAACTACACACGTACACAGGCTCAAATAAAAATACTATAGACGCATATCTATTATATCTTAATTGTTTGCCTTTCCTATAAAAAAAATCAACATTGGAAAACTTTGTAGTTCCGAAAACAAAAGAGCCGGAGAACAAAGCAGAAAAGATCTATGCAATATTGTATGCTTGTAAAATAAATTCACTGACCGACTTTTACTAAAGATGAAATAGAAATGCTGAGAGCATATATACACAAACAAAAAGCTATGTAGTATGCTGTCAAATATAATAATTTATGAAAAATCAGTATCTTCAACTGCGGAATATTGCTCAGAACTTTTACCACTTCTGAAGTGACCCAATTGTCGTTTAGTTTACGATAAGAGCAATTTAAATTTGAAGAAAACAACAGAAATTAAAAATAACAGAAAACCGAACTCATGCCACTGCCAAGGTCTTTGCGAGAGAGGTCTCAAATCATTTCGAAATATAACAAATAAATATTATTATTTCGAATAATAACGAACAAATCAAATAAATTCCATATAAAATATTTGCATGGCTTTAAAGGTTTTAAAGGATACAATGTCCAATAAACTGTTGCTTTAAGCACGCCACTAATAGTAAATTAAGAAACTTTTATCGAGTACAAATTGAATAGTTTTTAGTAGTGGAATACTTTTCATTACAATTTTTAAATAAATCGCTTCAAATATTAAACACAATTAAAAAATTATACCTGGCAAAAAGGGAAGGGATAAAAATTGCTTTACATTTTATGAAGCGAAGGCTATAATGAAAACTCTTTAATTATTCATATAACGAATAAAGAACCGCGACATCATCGGTTCTCTTGAAAAATGAAGGTGATTAATTGAATATTAAAAACAAAATATAAAAAAGGAAAACATTTTATAATCGAACATTTGTAAGTATTTCCTTTGAATTCTGAATTTCATGCAGATTTTTGTTGCTTCCTTAACATCGTAAAATAAAATAAAGACAAATAAAATCTTATTTAATTCCTTCATCTCACAATCTAGTTATGATCTTTCTCCTATTTTTGCTTTACTTCATTGACCCGAAAAATATGACGTGCTGTGATGACATGATATACCTAATAGATAATCCCACAAACACTCATACAAACACACAAAGAAGGACACACACCCACAAACATATTATGACTCTGAACGTATTTATTAAATCAAAACTTATCGACTTTTAAGCAGTAATCGAAAGCATGCACAAGACAATGTTGTGTGTGCGAGATTGCTCTTTATGTAAATAAACGCACTCGATACCATAAATAACTAAACACTAGAATTAATAAATGAATTAATAATGAATAAGCAAATAAATGTAAATATATATGAGCACATCCCACTATACTATATGGCCCAAAAATGATAATATAAAATTGATAATCCCTAAAAGAATTTCCTTCATTTAAGCAATATCTGTAAAAGACATTTTCGGATTTTTATATGAAGGCAATGATTGCCGAGATTGTGTTGATAATTTTTAAGCCTTACCCAAAGGATCCACGCGCAGAATGATTTCGCCGATGCAATTGGTCGTGTGGTGAATCAGAAAACAGCAGAGAAGCAAAAAAATCCAACAACTTCTTCGTAAATAATCCATGGTCAATGATGTTGCGTTGCTGATAAAATATCAGCAGCTATGACGATGTAACAACTGCATTTATTGCCGTTACAAAGTCGTTGGTGTTGTTGTTGTCATTTTTGGTTTAATGTTGCTGACATGAATAAGAAGCAGCGAGCAACAGGAATAATGAAAGCGCGATGCAACAACATCAAGAGAAGCAGTAAGAGCAGTAGCAGCAATAACGACAATACCACTGACGTTCAACGCCAATTGTGTCGTGTGTGCGCTTTTTACGAATATTAACAGCAATTACAACAGCAACGACAGCAGCAATATTTACAGCTTTGACAACACACAATGCTAGAAGGCAATAACTTCGTCCTCGTTGCTTGATGTTGGTTGTTGTTATTGTTAACGGTAAAATGTTAGGAACTGGAAAACGCGACGTAATGGGCGACGACTGCGGCGGCGAAGTATAAAACCAAACTATTGCGAAACTAACAACAACAACAACAACAAGAACAGCAACAACAACGATATTGCAATCAATACAGAGGTATCAGCAACAATTTCTAGGTTCGCTGAAATTATAGTTCTGGCACAGGCGGCACCGACAAAACTACACACCCATATACGAGCACTCTCCTCTTTCACTCACAATGCACTTAATAGTTGCTCGATGTGTGAGAGTGAACATAAGTCTGAGTCGTAGCTGCGGCTTTGACAGAAACGCTATGCACATTCATTCGCGTACGGATTTCCGTTTCCGCTTTCGATTGAGGTTGAGCTCATTTAGCACATCCGTACAAAAGGAAACAACAATAACGACATGTTGCTTATGTTAATCGAGCCATGGTCTTTTAATTTATGCGTGCGTCAGGATCACCGCGCAACGTAACGACAACCGTTACCACCTTTGCCCCAAAGGGCAACGAAACTGATTTATTTATCGTTTATCGTTTTTTCACTTATCAAAAATATTTGACAAATTTTATTTCACCCGAAGGCTTCGTTTTCATTGTTTCATCGCTTCGTTTTAATTTGGGAGAAGTTTTACTTAATTTTATTTCAATGTAATTTACAGTAAACTTTTCAGTTGCGAATAATTATACAGAGCCATTATAGAAAGGAACATTTATTTATTTCCCATTTTTAACTTTCGGTTCGGTAATAACGTTACTGATGACGTATATAGAAACGTACTAGCCTTTATCCCTAGAGTGAATAACACTACAAACGCAATACGTTTTATGCACAAATTGTTACAATTTTTATATATTTTTATATATTTTTTTTTATTTTATATATTTTTTTCCTGTTCTCTTTAATGTCGGGAACTATCGACTGATTTCAGCTTTCGAGAGTTAGTTACTGAATAATTTTAACTATCGAATGGTTTTTATTCAATCATTCATTCCTTCGACCTATTCGAGTTCAACTTATGTGTTACAACATAATCAACTAACTCGTTGCTCTTGGTTGATTGGCTGTGTATCTGCCTTTACTCGCTGAACGATTTCCAAATTACTAACAACTAGCGAATGGTTGAATTAATCGATAGTTTCTTGTAATTACTAATTCTGATTCACTCCTTGAATGATTTCTGAATAACTAAAATCTATCAAAAGAAACTAACGAATAAATGAATGATTAATAGCTATAGAATAACTCGATAGTTTTTATTCGATAGTTCCCAACACCAATTTTTTTTTGACCACGCTCGACGTTACGGAAGTTCAGCCAACCATTTCAATGAAATGTTTGTGGCATTCGCGATAAAACAATTTTGCATTATGACACAACGTAATGGAAATTGTAACATTTCCCTTTTTGGTCCTTACGTTTTCAAAATCTCTTAACTGTCATGAAAATGTTGCCATCCTCTCAAGGAATAACCATGGTTTACAATATAAATATTAATTGTATACAATATCAATTATGGCATAGTTCAATATTGTCTCCTACTCTTTTCCAATAAACAACCAATGTGAAAAATAGTTTAGCAATTCACACAAGCTCGAACAACCGTCCAATTTTTAATGGTAATCGCTTTATCAATCATTTCCAAATTGTTGACAATGTTACTGTAAACAGATTATTAAATCTGACCATTTCAATATTTATTCTTATTTTTTGTTAAAAGCAAAATAAACAATAAAAGAAACACAACAATCTGTCTGACTTTTCATTACAAAAATGTGAGTGAGTTTAAAAAATACCAACAAAAGCATCTATCGTAAGCGACAAGAACAACAAGAGCAGCAAGAACCATTAAAGGTTTGTGGCAAATTGAGCATCGCTGTGGGATAAACTTATGATTAATGGCACTCGAAGCTTAAGCAATGGAATGTTCGTATTAAGTGAAGGAATGATTGAAAGAATGAATGAATGAATAAATGAATGAATGAATGCAGTGCAATGAATGAATGAGTGCAGCAACACAGAACCTCGCTATTTTTTCAGCCATTGTTACTTTACTACTATTTTTTGCTTGCCACTTTTAGCTCTTTAGTAGAGAGCTCTCTGCTACAAAAAGTATTATTAGTATTAATCGGGAAGAGGGAGTAAGCAGCAGTCATTAGCGAGAATCACACACATACACATAGAAGAAATTAAGCTTCAGAATTATGAACGAACACGAAAAGGGAGTAAAATCTTGCAGTGCCCTGCATTTTCATTTTTTTTTCAATTTTCAATTTCAAATTTCAATTTTTTCCAAAATTGTGGTTATTAAATTCTGTGAATATATCTTGAAGATACTTTTTGGAAACAACAAAAACAAATAAAAAGATGACAATAAATTAATTCGCACCTGACCGCAAATTCTTTCGAAGATGATGTAAAAACATTTAGCAACCTGCAAGACGAAAAATTTTGGTGAATTTTTCAAAAACACAGGAAAGACCTTGCGCGCTCGCACACACGCACACGTATGGTGTTTAGATGCTCACGTTCACACATAAACACATTCGAGTATCATAAAAGTCGTGAGAACATTAATTTATAATTTCTTCGACAAAACTGCAACGTAGTTCGACACCATAATCCATTCCTCGCAAACTTCAACAAAAGTTAAGAATGAGTAGAAAAATTCAAGACAAAAGAAAATTGTTTGGCTCGAGGGTCACTTTATACTCTTTTTTTAAAAATAATACTTAAAACGGTAAAAAAGCTTTTAGAAAACACCAATTACTGGATTTAAAGGACAGATGAAGCGAAAGTTCTCGTTTCCCAAGGTATCGTAAGTGTCGTCGTTTTTTCAGTAACTTTTTTACCATTTTAAATAATTTGTTATAATGCCCCTCACGCCAAAACGGGGAAATTTACCCCCTGTGATTTTTCTTTACTAAGAGACTATTAAATACTATTATAGCCAGTAAATTCAAATCAAAATATGCATTATCGCATAATCCTCTAAGACTAAGAATGGTGACCAACTAGCGTTCCGAAAATATCTTAGCCAAAGGCTCGGGGGCGCCCTAAGCAACTGAGCAAGTTGCAACAAAATATGCTAACAAATACTTTTCATTTAAGATCAAATTAGTTCAAGGACAGAAACTAGATTGTCATTTAAAACGCTGAAAATGCTCCAGTGGTTACCTGTTAAAGTTTTATTATATCCTTATAGGAAAACCCTTTATATACTACAATAATACCATATGTTCAAACGTGTGAGAGAATGTTTTCTTAGCCTTTATCACTTAAACATCTACAATCATATTAAAAGTCGTGGGTGGAATAATTCTACCAACAAAAAATAATTCATTTATTCAACCGTTTCATTCATCCATTCATTCCAACCGCTCAAAACTGTCACTTGCCGACGATTCTCTAGGCAGCACTTCAGCTCACTGAGCCAACGTAATAAGGACGACCATAAAAATTAATATCATTTAACTGAAGTGCATTTCAACTGCAATCTGCAGCAAAGTTTCGAAACGAAGTGAGACGTCGGGTGGAGTGTGGATGGGTGGGTGGCACTTTAATTGCTTGGTCACGCAGCTATAAATGGCGAAATGGGCGATTGCATTCGACCACTCGCTGACACAAATATCTGATTATGGTTGATATCGCTGCGGTTAATCAATGTTCATTCACTCTATCAGTCCGTAGGCATGAAACGAATTCGCCATTTGTTCAAATGGAAAAGTAAAACAAAAACAATGTGGCGCAGTCCGTAGACCGAGATATTTTCCATTAAGCTTTTTGGCTTGAACAAACTTTGTTCATCCTGTTTTCCTCATTACACTGTTTGTCGCCACTTTTTTCTTGTTCGCTTATTGGTGACGCGCCTTTCTGCAATTTACTGTCATTATCTTTGACACGCATTCATTTCATCTTTCATTTTTTTTTTGTAAATTAATCAAAGTATGTAAAAAAATGAAAAAATACGCACAAAGTAATTAAAAGCGAAATGAATGTAATTTCTCATACATCAGAGTCTTACTCTCGGGATGAAAGAGAAAAATAGGTTAAGATTTTTTTCATGTATTCTTCTTTAGTGAGGTCATAAATTGTCAGACAAATTGTCAGAAATTTTATTTCATTAATTGAAATAACCAAAATAAATAATGATGACTAAGAAGCTCTAGGGAAAATTGAAACTTACAAATACTCGTAATATTATTTTACAGCTCAATTCTAACAACCAGTGGGCAATCCAATCCACGCCTATTTCTGAGAGTAACATATTTTCATAGAATGTAAATTTCAAAGCAACCATTTACTACGAAGTGAGAAATTGATGTTACACACTGGATTTTGAAGATGGACGTGTCAATGTCCTTTTTCGCCCGTTTTCAACATTAAACAGCCTATAGAGGTAGAGATTAAACATATCAAATTTCTTGACAATATCTCCACTCATTCTCCGGAAGTTGTAGAGACAGATAGACACTGAATGCCAGGTAGACAGATAGTCAAACCATCACCAAAGAGAAAAGCAGTCAGAAGAGAGGACGCGATGAAATCGAATGGGGGGGCTAATTCATAAACGGAATATATATATACTCCCTATATCTCTTCCTCTTTCAATTCATCGCAAACGGACATACAAAGTAAACATACCCTCAGCCCTTCCTTCACGTATAGGGTACAGAAATGAAAGGCCGAATAAATTTGCGAAAAAACTAATTTGTGTTGCATTTGGAGAATCATTGATTTATATATAATGCATTATTTCTTTTTCATTTAAGTGTTCATTCGTTTATTTCTTTGAGTTGATTTTTTATTTGATAACTTCATTAAAAGTGTCTTTAATTACTATGCATATATTAATGGAATTTACTCTTTTGTTAATTAACTCTACTTTTCTACAATTACTTATGCCGTTTTTGTTTTATTGCATTTTTTATCTTTTGATTTAAATAAAACAATAAAAAATAAATTTTAAAAAAACTAAAAAACTATAAGAGAAATTTTTGGTAAAACTGTTAATTTTTATATTAATAAATTATCTCATCTGTGCAAAAATTTTGTTTCAATTTCTTTTTAAGAATTTTAAATATGACTATATCTTCTTAATTTTTAATTGTATTAATTGTAATTAATAATTATTGTTAATTGTTATTAGTTGTATTTAACTGTATTATACAATTTTAACAGAATAGTAAACGAATTTACATTTTATAGAATATTTCCTCTTGGTTATGAAAACGCTGAAACAACTTTTAATGTTTAATAAATTTATTTTAGTTAACCTCCGTAATAACAATTTTTTTAAAAACTGAGAGTAGGGAATATTTATTTATATTTGACAAATTAGAATTTGATGATATTGCATTTTAGTCCACTTTTTTCACCATGTAATTATTGTTATCGCATCATTTATTAAACCATGTTCGCTATTATTTTCTAAATAATTAGAATTAGTTTCCCCTAAGAAGCAAAATCATATCGTAGGTCTCTTTGAAACTTCTCGAGTTATTCGCAATTAATATTTCCAGGATCATGTTAATTCCCAAGATTGATTAAACACTGCTTATCCGGTGACTACTTCAACAATTACTGCACCTCATTCCACGTAAATTATTTATGAACTCAAAGCAATATAATAAATGGTTTTACTTTTAAATAGGTTTTATATTTTGGAACAATTTTCATTTGGAAACTTTCTACCATAATTTCACGTCATCACTTTTTCTGCGACTGCTTATAATTTATAACAATATTTTGCATAAATTACCCCAAGGCGCATTAACTCGATTACTCAAAACATACAAAAGAAAACTCGCTTCTTTGTTTATAATCTTGTTCTATTAAAGTTTCTTCATTAATCCTTTTGTTTGTTATGCCAAGAGAGTACCGATCGTTGACATGTCGGATTTTATCCTCTTGATTTATTACCAAAACCGAATCCGCTTTTATGAACTTCTATCTTACGCCCGATGAAAATAGCATTTTGTTTCCACGAGAATAATTTATATCACTCACTAGCAGCACATCCTTACAATGCCAGTGCCTCTCTGGCTCATGTAGGCTATATGAACCATTTGATTCCTTTATGACCTATATGGCCTAAATATTGTATTCTTCTTGTGAAAAGATTGATGAAGGCTGCGTCAAAATGTTGAACACATTTTAGACCCTTTTAAACACTTTAAGCTTTAACAACGAAATGTTTGGGCTTGGTTCTGCTCTGTAATCCAAATGAGCTTGATGCTTTGGGTCACCATTTACATTGCCACTTCATGATTTTCACGTATTCATTTTATTTTCTTATTTTTATTATTTTGGATTTTAATTTGAAAATAATTCTTGAATAATGTTTTTAATTCTTTAATTAAATCTGTATTTATTTTCGCTCTTCTCGTTTAAACGGTTTGTTACATGTGTTAACATGTAAATTATATTAACGCGTTTCATGTATTTCCTAAATCCGCGACCGTTCCTTCGACGTGTTTATTTTTAACTAAACTGATTCTCGGATTGATTCAGAGACCGAGTTTTGCCATGAACTAGAAAATTACCCCATGGTGTCATCTGTTCTTACGTTTGTGTTTCTCTGGTCTCATGACATGCGCATCGAACCACAAGAAAAGCATAATTTTTTTACACTTTCTTTATTCTCTTTTTAGAATAACATCCTAGCGCACGCTAACAGAAATTTTACCAATCGTAAAGAGAGAATATTTCCTTCTCTTATGATTTTCACTTCCCATCGAAGGAAATGTGGTGAGGACCTTTGAGGCACTCTGAATGGCCCTTCTGATTTTCCATGAGAAATAACAAAATAGACAAAAATGAATGTTTTCTGATTTTTGGTTCGAATTTTGGTAAATGAATATCTTATCATAAATTTTTGTTTGATGGAGTAGGCAGAATTTTATCTAGATACTGAATTAAAAATTATCATATGGTAATGTATTCGAAACTCTCGGTCACATTGTACAGAAGACCAAAAATATAAACAACTCCTACAGGAGCTCCGAATTCTCTTTAAACACATCTCTCGCTTATGACGACATACTGTACGGCTGCAGCAGTTTATTAGAGAGATCTTTAGATTTTAACAAAAGCTCTGCTAATTTCATTCTAATCTATTAAACTGTTAATTAACATTCTCTTCACAGTTCAAATATCCTTGTAAGCTCTTTTCATTTTTCTCTTCATTTTTAGACAAATATTCAATTTCTCTCATTAAAGAGCTTTCTCTCTCTCTGATTTCATAGCATTTTTTCAATCACAAACGCAACAAAATTACCATGAGGAACGTAAAATAGGTCCTATGTTAAATCCTTTTCCGTCCGTCCTGCATTTTCTTACATTTTAATGTGCAAAATTACGGTATAGGGTGCACTTTTTACAGTTAGAAGAATGTATAGTGCTTTAAGAGAAAATAAAAATCTTACGAAAAGTTGAAACCTTTTCTTTTTCTATCGTGGTGCATGGAACGTCCGGGAGATTTGTCCGGACGAAATTTATGCATTATTTTTTATTATATTAATTAGTAAATTTATTATTATACTATACACATTGAAACAAAAGATTTCCTAAGACCACAGAAGGTGCAGGAATTAAATGAAAATAAAAATCTTCCATCCGGCAGAAAAGGCTTCTCATGAACTCATACCAAAGTTAATATATCACCAGGTCGACGACTGGCGAACAGTTCATATCTCAATCTGGCAAAAGTGCAATAATCTGAAATGTTCATTATTCTCTGGAATCTTTTGCAGAAATGAAAAGATTTTCGGTTGACGGGTTATCATGGCGGCGAGATTGCAGCGGCAGTTGCAATACATCAAGTAAAAATTGATTGACATGACCAGATGACGCGTCGTACGTGCCTTAATAATAGTTATAACCCAAAGCAAGCAAAATTATGATGACGATGACAATAAAGAAAGAAGAATCCATTTAAAGGAGGAAATTAAGGAAGGGAAGGGAGTAGGACAAAAAGAGGTAGAGCGTTTATCCTGCGAAGGATGCGAGAGACATGTTTAAATTTTAGAAAGTGCTGCAAAATGTGGATGAGAGTTACTACCAGATACGCATTGCTTATATCTTCGTCTAGAAAGAACTTCGGTGTACCGAAATGCCGTTAACCAATGAGTTTATGGCTATGAACAGGCCTGTCAACCGGCAAGTTATTCAATATCCCCAGCAGTAAATCCTTGGATGCCTTTTTAGTACATTCGATCATAGTCCATTTTTTCGCACCCCATTTCATGCCACCATCTTTGCACCGCGTATCAACGTGCTATTGTGCGTATAAGTTTGTATTTATGTGTACTGGAAAAGATATCACGATCTGATTTCGTAGCGCGTGCTTGATTAAAATTTAATCAACCATGTCCAAAGCGTTCATTGCATTGAGCTCACTTCGATCAGAAAAATTCTTTCCTATATTTCTTTCCATATTTTATCTTCTTACTCGTTCTTCTTTTCCTTATTCTTTTATTTCTTTCATTAAAATAGATTGTCCAACACCCAACACGATATCGGAATTCACATTTTGTTAGTTAGAGTCCTGCGTGCAGCGAACGATAACACATAGCCTTGGCAACCATAATATCGTTACAGCATTTCCGATCAATTGGATTTTAAAAGGAATATTATATATATTATATATTATATACTACGGGTTCTTATTAGACTCAACATTATTAGACTCAACACAGAAGCCATAAACAATAACACCATTATTATAGTTTCCACTCGCAACATACTAAATTCTTCAAATTAATTTATGGTCGTCAAACCTTTGCCTACGTCACATCCGTGATAATCTCTCCTTGAACTCCACTAAAATATTAAACTTTTACAAATAAATGAAAAATCTTAAATATTAATTATATATAAAATAACTTTATGTGAGATGAAACCTATGATGATGTTCATGATAAGCGGAAATGAAATGGAAAATATCCAGAACTGTTTCTTTTATCTTTCCTTTGATAGTCTCACCAATACCAATCATTTATAAAATTGTAAACTATATCGTGCATTTGATACTTATAATCGAAACATGTCTATCCTTTTTGTTGCTGTGCCGTCACATCCCAACAATCTAAATCCTTTATAACTTTTTATGTTTAATGATGCAAACTTTTTTGTTAGAGCCATGTTCACTAACTGCTTACATAGCACATCACATCATATTGTCGTTGTTGCGGATATTGTTGCTGGTAATTGCACACAAAGCCATGCCCATCCACCCATGAACACTTTCTACAAACCGCACTTACAATTAAGTTCTTACGGGGCAATGCTTCGCTCGCATTCACAAAAAATAACAAAAATGAAAACTTTTTATTTTTACATCGATAAAAAATTGTAGAAAGGAAGACTGTTGAGCGGAATTTTTTAAATAGTATACATGCAATATTTATACTAATATACAGCTATTTATTTTTATATATTTTTATATCTTTATATATGATTTTTTTATATGTTCAATATTATTTTAATGATTTTCCTCTAGGCAATATATTAATATTAAGAAACTATGCTAATATTCGTGAAGATGTTGCTCAATTTGTGGTGAATAAGTTTCTTATCTAAATGTTGGTGAATAAATTGGAACAATCGAGAAAGCAAAATTTTAAAATGTGCCATTGAATTCCTTTAACTACTGGTTATATAATATGCTTGGGTGTAAGTAATGCATATCCTATTGATTATGACTATATTAATAAGTAATAATTATCCCATTGATTATCCCCGGGCTGTTCAAGTTCAAGTTCAAGATTTTACTGATCACTTTACTTTACTTCCAAAAAAACAAGTAAATTTAAAATAATTTAATATTAATTTTATATTAAGCTTTGATATATATTATTAAGTGTTTAAATGAATATTAAATACTAAATAAATTTCTTAAACGATAAAAAGATTTTTATTCTTTCAAAAATATGAAATTACTTCACCATGTTTTATATAAGTATGAGCTCAATTAGCGGTCCCTTAACACTAGAAAGACCGCAGCGGTCATTTTGACCGTTTTCTGATTTCAAGTGTCTATATCTTTTGCTTGGCTTTCGCGATTTACTTTTCCTGTCGTGACTTTTATTTATTTCTTATTATAAATTAAAAAATGCAAACGCGATGTATTTATAATTTACTTTGTGGGGTATTTAACCTGAAATACCTAAAAAGACCATTACGGTCAATTTGACCGCTAGTATTTTTACATTTTATATTTAAGGAAGGGCATTGATGATTGAATCGCATTTTATTATTTGAAATAAGAATGACGCATCTCATTACCAGGAAGCTTATTTCATAAATACCTTTCTAAAAAACATGTTTTTTTGGTTTTTCACAAGAATTCGATAATTGTTATCTTTCTAAGGAAAAAGGAGCTCCTTTACATATCTGAGTTGGAAGAGATTTTTATTGCTCTTATTATTAGGGTTTTATGGTACGGAATTTTCCATAACAAAAAAAACTTGCTTTTTGAACAGCAGTGAAATGCCTCCATTGTATATAACGAGCAACTGTATATAATTGAATCGTGGTTATGCATCTTTTCAACAGTAACATATTGGAGTACGAAGAGATTTTTATTGCTCTTATCATTAGAGTTTTATGGTACGGGATTTTCTGCTTTTTGAAGTAACGAAATGTATATAATGGAATCCTAGCGTGATTATGCATTATTTCAAACAAAGAGTTCAAAGCGTGAGGAGTGTATTGTCTAATAACCGAATTTTTGTGTAAAAAAAATATGAGTAAAAGAAAGATTCTATCGGATGACCAAATACGCGCTGAAAGTTCAAGACTTCAATGTATTGAAAGCGATCAGTCAGAGGTAGATGAAGATTTCGCAGCTGATAGCGACGTGGAATATTTACCGCCTGTTGATAATTCTTCGTCTGAGGAATCGGAACCTGATGAAAATCTTGAATGTGTGGCGTCAACTTCATCCCAAAGTCAAATTCCATCTACTGGTTCGAAGAGAGGTCGCCATTCAATCCGTAGATGTCGTAATCAACCAAGAGCGGGTTCGGTGATTCAAATCGATATCGGAAATACCGTATTTGGAAGTGACGGTTCTAAATGGATATGTGCAAAAAATTATTCTTGCACTTCTACACAACAAAGAGGACGCAGAAACTGCAGAAATATTTTGAAGGAAATACCAGGGCCGACTGCATATGCTAAGAGAAATATTCAAAAAGACAAGGTTTTAACTGCTTGGCGTTTATTTGTGAATGACAAAATTCTCCGCCACATAAAACTTTGTACGGAAACAGAGGCAAGACGGCAAACGGAGGACAATAATTGGTGCACATCGTTGCATGAACTGGATGCTTTCATTTCTTTGTTGTATGCTCGTGGAGCATACAACTTGAGCCAATTAGACCTAGATATTTTATGGTCAAACGTTTGGGGTCCTCCAGTATTCAAAGAGACAATGAGCAAAAACAGGTTCAAAGAACTAATGAAATATCTGCGCTTTGACCTGCGCAATACTAGATCCCAACGTCTTCAAACCGACAAATTCGCCTTAGTCTCAACAATTTGGAATGACTTTATGGAAAATTGTTATCAATGCTACATCCCAGGCGAAAATTTGACTGGCGATGAACAGTTATTTCCTTCGAAAACTCGTTGCCCGTTTACCCAATATATCGCGAGTGAGCCGGATAAGTTTGGAATTAAATTTTGGTTGCTAGTGGATGTAGATGCAAAGTATTTATGTGCTGGTTTTCCATACTTGGGCAAAGACAATGAACGTATAAATACGTCTTTGCCGGAACATGTAATTTTGAAATTACTACAACCGTACCTGAAAAAAAAGGCCGTAATATCACAACAGACAATTTTTTTACATCACTCGAACTGGCAAAAAAATTAAATAAAGAAAATACAAGTATTGTTGGAACAATTAGAAAAAGCAGACGAGAGATTCCTGCAGTTCTGAAAGATATGCGAATTCCACTATACGAATCATATATATTGAACAATGACGACAACTTTACTCTTACTGTATATCAAGGTAATACATAATCCTTATTTCGTTTGTTTTTGAACCGTTAAATTAATTCAATTAATTTTATGTTATTAGGCAAACGCAATAAAAACGTAATGGTTCTAAGTTCTCTACACTCAGTGGTGGAAATCGGAAACGATGCGAAACGACTTCCTGAAACCGTTTCTTTTTACAACTCCACCAAATATGGAGTAGATATTGTAGATCAAATGGCCCGGAAATATTCGGTTAGAGCTGGAAGTCGGAGGTGGCCTATGCATGTGTTTTATAATATCCTTGATTTCGCTGCAATAAATTCATGGATAGTATACAAAGCCACCACTGGGGAAAACATATCGCGGCAAAACTTTATTTTGAAGCTGGTGCTGGAATTAAGACAGGAGTATATGTCACACACACCAAACTCTACCGTAACGGAGATTTGTGGACAGGAAAATAATCCTAAAAATAAAAGACGTCAATGTCAAATTAATTTGAATTGTAAACAAAATAAAACATTTGAAATATGTAACACCTGTCAAAAGCCTGTATGCGGAAAATGCATAGGCCAGGTCACCAATATTTGTTTAAAATATCTAAATACTACATAAGAAAGTTAGATTAATAAAAACTTTGTAACAATCTTTCATTTAAATGTACATTTGTATGCTTTACACGCTAAAAAGAGAGAACGGTCAAAATGACCGCTATGGTCTTTATAGGTATGTCAAAAACTCGGTCTTTCTAGTGTTAAGGACGTGCATGAGACCCGCTACCGACATGTTGGACTGAGCTGCTCTAAAGGGTGCAGTATAATGATTTAAAAAAGGGAGGCCACCAACTCTATTTTTTACGTATTTTGTACGTACTTTTTTGAATTATCTATCGCAGCATCCTTTTTCATATTTCCACCGACTGGCTTATCTCAGGGTCCTTGGCACCCTTCAGAAAAACGCCATATTTTTTTCTTCGACTTTTTGTAGTTTCAGCACTTTCCAGTGGCTTACTGCCAGAGGCGTTTTTTCATTTTTTTGTTTTTTTTTTTGAAACTTAACTCTCATTCATTCAACCCGGTCACTTTCATTTCATCTCATCGAGGACGATGCTGGTTGCAATTCAGCTAAAAACCGGATAAACCCGGATGAAGGTTTCTAACTGTCAGAAATGGTAACATCACTGATCATTCCACGTACTTGGCCTTCTGACCACGGCTGCTGGTGAGTGATGCCGGCCACTCTGGTAAAGCAAACGCTTTGCACCTTTACACCTGAAGCGGTTATTCATTCTAATCTTTTCTGTCGCAAAATGTGGTCACAACGAGCGAAAGGAACCAGAAAAAAACAGAAAAGTTGCATGTTTTTCTATAACGCTGCTTTTCTGCAATTCGGCATTCGGAAATTTTTTACTTATGCGAGAATAATGAAAATGTAGAAGAAGTAGTGGCGATAAATAGGGGACAGATAAAAACTACGAAGAAAATATTTTATTTCCGAAATTTCAAAAGTAAACACTTCCCACCAATTGCTCCAAATTAAATTGAAAGACCAAATTCCGCATTCGGTCATTTTTAGTAGGTTTATTTGTTATCAAGCGTGCTATTCATATTCCTGATGTTGACACAAGAATAACGAAAATTATGTTGGCCAGCTTAATTTTTCAATCTCTATTTGTACATTCATGAGATACAATATTTCCCCTTAAAAGAAATTTAACAATTTTTGAGACGTAAAAGTTTGTTGCGGCCAATGCAGTTGATTGGAGTGGAAGGAACGTGCTTTGGGTTTACACATATCTGAGTTAATTATATAGGGGTCCTATACGGAAGCAGAGGTTTCTGTATCGAAAAATAAGAACAGCGTGTGGAAGGGAGGAGGGGTAATTTCGAAGTTAACTGCAAAACTTGTTAAAAGAAAAATGACAGTCCGGAAAATTTAAGAGATTTGTAGATTTATAAACTTAATAAAGAAAAATAAATTAAAGCACAAACCTCAGAAGCTCTTATAGGAATAAAGTAATTTGCTCCTAAAAAAGAATAAAATTATATATTTTGCTCCTGTTGGGAATACTTTAAAAATTTATCGCTTACAATTTATGATGACCGTAATCCAATGTAAATCCCTTACAAAAGATAAATCTTTTCTGTATTTAATATACTTTCAGACAATTGATTCTGATTGCGGGTGAATATAAGGAGCAATTAGTGCTTATCTATTCGAAGAAAAGTAATCAGAAAACAAGCAGTTAGTGCTGTTTATTGTTTCTAGTAATTATCACAAAGGCAGGAACAGATAACACAATTCTTAAAATATTACCTCAGGGAAATCTCATTCCTTTACTTTGTCATTCTTTTAATTTGTCTAATTTTGCTTTGTGCTTAGGTTTTCCCGTCCGTCCCAACGCAAATCTTGAATGATGAGCACAAGAAATTAGACGCTTCGATCTCTTGCAGATAATAGAGGAATAATTAAAAGGAGAGGTAGAGCATGTAGAGATTCAGCATTTAGATAGAGCATTTGTATAAATATCAGAGTGGCCCAACCTCCTTTGTTCTAATTATTAAATTTCTCTTATGCTTCAATTTTTCTTATTCAGTCAAATAAAATTTTTACGATCCATTTCGAGCGTTTTTGTTGAGCAATTTATAATATGTCGCAAACCATTTTATTGTATGTAAGATTAGAAAATAAGCTAAGTTCGCATCTTACATTTATCTAAAATATACTTATATTTCCAAAAACTTTCAATGTGATCTTTAAAAAATTTTTGAAAGTGATGCGGTCAAGGATGGAGGCGTTCTCTACTCTTGCTGTTCCTAAATCGCTGGGACTGCTATGTTTGTCAAATAACCCTTACATGGTATTTCCACAAAACGACTTGAATTTGAGACAATTTGGACAAACTCAAATCGAAGTACTTTGATTCCAAACGCATAAAATTCAAATCATACCTAAACATCCACGAATTTATATTTCTATAACTGAAAAATTAAATCAGTTGCAATAAATACAGGAAATGAATTAATGCAATTTGACAGACTCGTCATATTTGACAGAGTTGATGAGGCCTGTCATTCCGGGTCTGGAATATTGTTTTGATCATTTTATCAAAACCAAAACCAAAATCTGTTGCGTCTTAAGAAGTTTCCTCTCTCGTTAGCTCTGCCAAATATTTCATTCATTCGTCACCAAAAGAAACTCCTACGGAATCAAATGACATTCGGCGCTCGAAAGTCTAGCATGTTAGGATGGCGAGGCGATGAGCAGATGTTCAAATTTCAAAACAACTTATAGGTAGGAAAACTTTATTTTGATCCGATTTCATTAATTTGCGCTACAGTTTTCGTGTCCATAAATATATTCATCATAAATTAATACATCCCAAATAGCTTCATAAATCCAAATTATAGGGCGCTTGTGATGACCAATGTCATTAAACCAACGTCGTAACGACGATGGTCGCAGAAAGCACGCAATATCACAATCGTCACAAACAAAGCAAATCACACCCATAAAAGTACAACATTTAGAACATTTTAAATATCATACATTATTTAAAATATCTATTTAAATATTTTACATCATTATTTAATACATAATTTAATGATCCTTGCGTCACTACTTAATGATCTCTAACAATCTCTAATTCATTCGTTTTTCGATTGAGACGGACATGTAGTCATCTCGGTACAAGTGTCGGTCCATGCTTTCACTTCTGTGAGCATACTGTACATACCTCGATAATATTGCCATTGTTCTAATTTATCTAACTAGGACGGTAAACGTCAAAAATTCTGCACACCGAGTGTTGCAAAAGCGCAAAATTTTTTGCCATCTTTTTTATGAGAAGAATTTCCTATCTCGTTATCTCAAACCAACCGTAGAAAGAGATAACGCCATGCAGTATAGTATTTCAACTCGAGGGTTACGAATTACCGGCAATAGATATATTTCTAGGTTGGCTTAAATCCACAACAACAATTTCAGTGCAATTTCATCGGTTTTATTCCGGTTTTGCCTGTGAAAATTAGTTCTGCCTTAAACCCTAGTAAAACCGCCATAAAAACACCATGAGAAAATTTCGAAGTCAATTGAAATTTTAAAAAAAGGTTTAAATGCTTATTGTATTTAAAATTTTGCTACTTATGAGTCAGTATGTTGGAGTAATTCCGACATAGTAGAGTTTCAAACCTTCTCTCCAGTAAACATGCGGTTATAGGAAATTCGATAAAGGAATTTCTTTTAGATTCTAGCCACTTTTTACTTCCAGTAATTAGTACTGCATTCGTTATGTAAATTATTTTATATAAATTCTACTACTGCGTATACCAGTTTCACGTAAAAGTTCCTTTAGTGACCTAGCGTTTTTGTCATAGGAATAAAATTTTTGCATTTATCTGAAGCTTTTTAACAAATTTCACTTCTTTACCAAAAAGTTTCAATCCAAGTTTGGAAATTCTATTAAGATTTATAATTATGGTAAGCTTTTGAATAAAGAACTGCAATATCCTTTCATAAATATCCTTCTATTTTTACATAAAAAGCTTCTGTAAACAATTTTACTTAGTTAAACGTCTATTGGTTTTAACAGAGTTATAAAAATGTCTCTGCGAAGCTTCTCATAACATTTTATTTCATATCCAAAGTATATTTCGAACAATAGGAAAAAACTTTGATATTATTTCATCTAATTATCTGGATTTTGCGTTCATTTGAAATTGCGTAATTGTAAGAGGTAAACTTTATAACGTAGACACCTCTCTGTGTAACCTCTTTTTATAACTTAAAAAAAAACTAATATCCCAAACAATAACACGATGGTCAGAATGTTAAAATAATACTGGTGTAGTAAAATTCTAAACATCTTAATATCCCAAAGGATATGAAACGTGCTTTATAGGAAGTTCCATAAAATAATTTCTTTTAGACTTTAACTACGAGCACTTTCTGCTTTCTGTTATAAAAAATTCTTCTACTGGCTGTATGAAGTTTATAACGAAGCCACTTTTCAAACCTTTATGTTAAGTATATTTACTGCAAAAATAAATTTTACGCGTTTATAGCATTTTCAACAAATTTTACCAAAAACCAAAAAATTAATATTTTACCAAAAATTTAATCCAAACCTTGAAAACTCTTTTAAAATTGGCAATTATAGAAAACCTTTGAATGGCAGAAGTAATGCTATATCCTTGTAAATATTTCCCTCAAATTTTCCCTTTAAAACCATTTAAGGATATTATTTTATAAATACAAACATTTTCATAAATATGTTCATATAAAAAGCTCCTATAAGTAATTTTATTGCATTGGTTTTAAAAGAGCTTTTAAACTTTACACAAAATATAAATCCCGGCAAAGGATTTATAGGTGCGAATGGAGAACAATAAAATTTTGCACCGATTTTGGTGCAGAAAGCTATTTCATCCAGTTAAAGCTCTTGTTTACAATAATTGGTGCGAGCTTTGACGGATTGTTATAGGAGCTTTCGGTAGTTATTCCGAGTATGGAAGCATCACTTTATCTGCCTTCACCACAATCTAAAATACTTCCATCTATCACGAATTTACGCAGACCTGAATTATTTTTAAATTCTTCGCTAAGAAACGGATTTCACTCGAATGTATGTGTTGTAGGCCCATAAACAATCTTTTATATTTTGGTGAGTCGGTTTGGCATGCCAATGCGTTTGTGTTCTACTCTTACGACCTTTGATACTCACGTGGTGCCGCAGGGAGGCCTGTCGTACCACCTACTTGGTGTCACTGATAAACCATATGTGACAAAATACATTAGAATGCAAGGCTTGGAATATAATTGTGCTGATGTGTTTTTGTTATTAAAAACGCATGTTGTCGATTATTCAAGGTATTTAAAAACCTCAATGGTGTTTCCTGAAGAAACGGTTTCGTTCTGTTTAAGAGCCTTTCGAACATGATATACTGTCAAATGTTTCCTAACATAAACTGACTTAATTTTGAGAAACAACTGTATAGCGTTACAAATTTTAAATGAAAAAATCAAACCGAATGAAAATAAGTAGATAAAAATCCATAAAATCCAAAACAATTTTGTAAGATTTATATTTCAATAATTGATAATATTAATTAATTGCAAGAATCAGAAAAAGCCAGAATCGTAGTTTAAAAGAGCAAGAAATGTTTGTATATATATCGCACCATATAATATTTACATGTTTAATATCTTTCAAACAAACTGCGGAAGGAGAGAAGGATGTACAGTATTGAATATCGAAATTCGAACCAGGGTTGCGAACTACCTAAACAAAAATCTATATCATATATGGTTTTGGTTTAATTTCGCAACAACAATTTCAATAGAATCTGTTTTGGTTTTGGCTTTAATTTTACATTTGAAAAGCAGTTTTACCTAAAACCATTGAGCACCGCTTCTCACATTTTCTCAGGAAACTCTATATAATAAATGCTTCAAAATTAACATCCTGAATGCATAAAAGACAAATGCAGTTATGCCAAAAGACACTACAAAATTGTTCATGAACATACCAAACACGCAATCTGATAAAAATGTGTAAAATGTGTAAAAATATGAAAAGTCTCGTAGAACAAAATCCGGTTCTTTGGCGAAGAATATAAAACTATCAATACGTGAGGTATGCCGTTGCGTAAGCCTTGGAGAGTGTTGTACAACATATGGAAGAAGGAGAAAGAAAGCCGTCATTTTTAGATGGCTCGCTTAATGCCTGAAACACATCCAAGGCGATTTTTTGCCGTGATACAAGTTTTTACTCTCTTCTCTTAGCGTTTGCACAAAACACCGGCGTAGAAAGCCGCCGAAAAAATTAGATTCCCAACCGAAACGAAGTGACGTTTACTCATGTGAGAGAGAGAGCACGGCTACAAACATCGCCAGAATAGAAATAGATCGTAGCTGGCTACGGCTTATTTCGCCGCTGGCAAATATTCTCTCAGCGGCATTATTTTCTCTCTCGATTCCCATAAGCGCAATGTAAATTTTGACACTTGTCAGCTGTAAAAACCCTACGCCGCCTTGGATGTGTTTATAGCATAAGTTGTCACAACCAAAAGCTCTTTGGTGAGCAATCGCTAGCTGGCTATCGTAAAATCGGTGTCCAAGTTTGTTGTTCCGCTTTCTACATCTTTCTATATCATAAACATTTTAAATCCCCACAACCGCTTTGCTTTTTTATTTGTTCCTGTAGGGTTGACTATAATTTCATATTTTAAATCCAAATTGTATTTCCCACAAAAGAAAACAAAAGTTTTTATGATTTCTCTCAATTATTTGTTTTTGTTTTCGTTTAAAATTGTGTTAAAAAAGTTAAGCTATATAACGTCAATACCACGTACCACCGTTTGTAACCCCCCACCTTTTTTTTATTTACTTTATAACAAAAAACATTCGCGGGTTTTTTTATCCACCCAAAAGTGTATTGTATCTCTTTGCGAAATTCAGAAAGCCATTTTTGGCAAATTTTTTTACTACGCCACATAAAAACATCAGACAGACGCACAGTCAATCTGATGATACCGTCAAGGATATTCAGGCTGTTGTTAATCGAAGTGCTTCGGGCTGTATTCTCACCAGTTAAATATTAAAGCGGCCGTCGCCATCTCTGTGAAATTCAAACTGAGATTTCGTGGGTCGTGCGATGTGCACGTGTGTGAATTTATGTATGCCTACGTATGCGTGTTAACGCGTGTGTATTTCGGTGTATGCATTTAAATATATAGTGACGTATAAAGGCGCTGACAGAAGGTGATGACATGAATATTAAGTGTTTACGTGTTTCAATGAAGCCACAAAATCGTGGAAAAAAACTATCACACAAATTCAGCACAAAAAATGCTAAAGGCACCATATGTTACGATACCCCGTAGATGGCAAACCAGATCCATCGTTAAATGTTGTTAAAAGTAAATAACTTTATCTTTAGGAGAAAAGAAAAAAAATGATTTCACTTAATAAAAATAATAACGGAAATCATAAAACATCCCCATGAGCATATAAACCCAAAAAGTTTCTAAACTTGTATAGATTTCTGAATCATTTTATCAATTTTGCTTTAACAAAAGCATTTCCAGATTCATCTGAAAAGCTCTAACACATTTTTGGTTTTTCAAAAGATATTTCAAGACTATCGAAGGAAAACGGTCAAATTATTTGAGGAAGTCTTTTGACACACTTCTCGATAATTACATTCAAAATGTCCTAAAAAATATCCTAAGCCTCTTACATTCGATTCACTGTTAGGGTGACACCCCCTCGAAATACTAAACCAAATCATTTGCAATAAACTTTTTCTATATAAAGTCACACAAAGAGAAACATACTCATCGTGAGAATCTCTCTTGGGATTACCAGTTGTCAATAGACGTCCCATTAAATTCGTCAAAGGAAGAGATTTTTCTTCTACATAAGTAAATATTTTCTGCTCACTTTCTGAGATTTGACTTTGCAGTTCTCCTAAAACACCTTCTCGCACTTTACTCCAATTACTTAAAAGTCACCAGACATAAAAATTTCCCTTACAAATTATTGTTTTCTAAAGTTTCTTAAAAGCCACTTTTATAATTACGCGAATGCTACAGATTAGTGCTTGAAAGGGCTTCTATACGCACAACAACTCAGTAACATCAACACTTGCATTAAGGCAGGACTGTTTGGTGATAACACGGGGCAAAATTTGACGAGACTAAAGTTACTGCAATTAAATTGCACACTCTCACCCGCGTAACCTCAAGAACCCAAATGCAATGAAAAATGCATCAGTGTGTTTTAAGATTTACTACAGTTTCGTCTCTCCATTTTATCCTTAATCTTTTCTTTAACCAATCTCCTTTTATCCTTCTTCTTTTCTTATGCTTCTTCCTTCTATTTGCAATTAAATTAAGAAGTAATTTTCTGCATGGTTGCAGCAATAACTCAGACAGTCATGAACCAGTGAGTAAATTACTTCCCCACTCCACACAATTTCATTCTTGCCCTCTTTATCCTGCTTTCCATACATCATAATGTTCTCATGTTTAGGAAAATCTGTAACTAATTCGTTTAAAAATATCCCACTAATAAACCTAGTCTAGTCTAGTCAACATTTACTAAAAGTTGCTCCGCTGAAGTTCAAAAGCTAATCGAGTTTTTAATGCCTTGCATTTAATCTTCGAATAACTATGAAAGTTTACTGATTATTAAACATGCCTCCTTCAAAGTCATTAATTAAAATTTATTGGAAATATTCAGAACAAACGCAAGTAAGAAATTCGGTCTAGCCAATTTATTTTGACAAACAACAAGTGTCAATTCCAACAGTCTGGCCATGATAGCAGAAATACTGTCAAACATGTTTGACAATAACATTTTCAAATTCGTAGAACGCAATTTAACAGATCTCAGAACTGATAACTATCAGAGTGTGAATGGAGGAAGTGATTTTAGTTTTACCATATTTTTTTTTTAATTTTCATAACTTTTATGCATTCATTTCATTTGCATAAATGACTGTCTAAAAGTTATTCAATTTATTCTGGTTGTCATCAACAAAAATTGACTGGCATCAAAAGTAAATGCATTTATACGTCATTGATATAATGAACAATGAAAAAACTCCAGAACTCTCAGTTTGTATTTAAATAAAAAAAATTAAAAAACATATTGTTAAACTTTGGTGCAAACAGAATAATAAATGTAGTTGTCAATTTGTCATACACTAACCTTCGACATTTTTGTGTTATTGGATTGCACCGGAAATCGTTGCGAGAAACATTCCAATAATAATCGATAAGTCTCCAGGCTTAAAAATACGTTTTCTAACTGAAGCCTTGGATTTCATTCGATGCTTTATGTGTTGAGATCTATCGGTGCTTCGATTTATCTTAAATTATTCAGGATTTAATAAAGTAAAGGTTTTTCATGTTGACTTTTTTTGATTATTATTAACATGACTTCTTTCAACTCATATATCGATATATTTAAAGTAAGTTTTAATACAATTATTCTAGTTTATCAGCAATAATTGATTAGAATATTCTTCATTAAGGAGAAAAAATATCAAAAGTATTGCAAACTACATAGTAATGTAATTTACAGAAATTTTGAAGATTTATACGATTTAGATCACATTTAATTTGTTTATTTGCGAAGATTTTACGAGTTAGATCACATTTAAATTGTATTAATAAAGGAAATTAACTTCTGATTCTTAGTACTATAAAAAGTGATCGCAGAATTGCCTTCGATAATTTATAAATAGCTCGATGCACATTCTCCTGGATACTTTTTCATCATGAATAACGAATCCCTAATATACGTGTTCACCTCATATTTAATGATTCAAAAAGAAACGAATTATTATTAATATTAGAATTTATTTTGTTTTATCCTCTTCCCAGTTCACTTCTCTTCCTGTCCCGGTAAACCCAATCAACTAACTGAACTCTAAATTTTTAATTAATCTTTAGTAAATATTCACTACAATATTCAAATATTCACTATTAGTCACCACATCAAATAATCACAACACTTTCAGTGTCCATCTTACAACGGCAATAATTATGTCCATCTATTAAAATTTTATGGGCTGCATTGATTATTTTATTCAATTCTTTCCTAAAATCCTTGCAAAACTTTTTCAACATTATTCAACTGCATTGCGGTAAAAGATGTGACTAATAATGAGACAGTTGTTCATTCAGGTGAATTCGATTCTAGGCAAACCTTAAATAAAGCCGACGGTAACGCTACTTATGTGTTTAAACGCATTTAAATTATTCTTTCTCACAAGTTGCGGCCCATTAAACATTTTATTATACGCATTGTTACTTCTATTTGTGCTGTTGGTATTGTTGCTGAAGTTCTTGTTGTTGTTGCTGCTGCCGCTGCGCTTCTTATCAGTATTTATAGATAAAATATTCCCTATAGTTTTGTCACATCATTAATTAATACACATTTAGCAATGATAATTCCTACTTGATTGTCTACATTATACGATAATAACAAAAACAACAACAACAAATTCGAGGCACTGGTTACAACTTAGAGAGTAAACTGTTCATAATTTATACGAATAAATGAATATGTGATCAACAATATTCAATAAACTGTAAACTATGGCAATTGTGGTTTTGCTGGTGATGATTAGTTTTATGTGGTTGTTGTTATTGCGGTTTGTCCATGTGGATTTCCATTGTGGTCAATTTGGTCAACAGTTTCGAGGGATTAAATGGCTGTAATGGTATGTAAATACACATATTCCCCCCCCTCCCCCGCAACATGTCCACGGAGTTTGTCTTAATGATGCACATAAAGCATTATCAGTAGAATAATCGGATCTAATTGGCTCGCTGAAAGACTTTTATCTAATTGTAATCGGCTTCCACTCTACTAGACAATCGCATCCAAATTAAAAATAAATGCAATGCAACGCTTTTAACGCTCTGCCAACCGCACAATATCGTATTAGTAATCTGTTAAATTGGGGGGTAAAATTTTGTTATCGTGTATTTGTTTTATAATTATATCTGCTGCACCAACCGAATCTGTTTTCCAACCGAAATTTATTCAGTAATTTTAATTTAATGTCTTCCAACTGCTCCGTTGGCAATTATTCGACACCATTTAGTGGGTGGTGGCCCCGTAGGAAATTTACAGACTGTCATTCCACTGTATTCCACGGTTATTTCACGGTAGCAGTTGTTTACGTCAAGTAAACAATGGTCTCATTATGTACCAGTGGAAATACGTGTAAAAACTTAGCTCCCCCTTTGGGCGGTTAAACTGAGTGCAAATTGCTACCGCTATTTTACGTAACACCTGCCTAGTCAGGCCTTATTCCACGTCGATCCATCCCACATGTCGTTGTATTTCATGATCAGGTGCAGGCGAGGCCTATTTGAAACCTCTTCCAATCTATGAATCCCGGCAACCGGTTGGTGGTGCGACTACACACTGGGCCTCCTGGGCCACTAGGTTCCTCTCACATTCACTTATATGTTACACAAGGACTCATGAATGAGATGCTCAGGATATATAGATTTGGCTAAGAAAGCAAAAATTTGTAGGACGGAGAAAGCATATATTCCTCATTTAGTCGGTTGTGAATGTTGTCTACAAAAAACTTCATATCTTTAAAAACTTTTTAAAGCATTGACACCACCCTGGAAGGCCTTTTAGAAAATCAGAACGATATTTCGGTTCATTTTGGAAAAAAGTAGCAGAAAACCATTCCGTATCTTATTCACAGCAAACCTACACAAATAGTAAAAACAAACTGACCGCTAAATACTCAACCGCCACATGTCGAACGCATATATAAATGCTCCAAGGCACATCACATTAAATATATTTCAAAATTTTTCCTGCATAGACTACCCTTAAGGTAATTTCCAAAATAACAAAAAGGAATTAACAGATGCTCTCAATACGCACACATAAATAATCCCTTCGTTGTAATCAACGAAAATGTATGTGTTTAAATATTAATAAGTATAAATATAATATACTAAAATTGCGGAAACACTTTGAATAATATGGTCATATTTACGTTGTAGAAAATTCATAAATTTGAAAAGTTTCCTCCTGTTTGACGGAAACTTGCAAAACGGCAAGAAATTAGATAAAATCTTGTTGGTGAAATATTCATGTGTCGTAATGAAATCATTCCGAACAATTTGAACACAACATTATGGATTATGATACGTAGAATATTTTGCAAAATTTAAAAGTCATTCAAATGGAAATTTCGTCATCAAACAAACAGCAAAAACAATAACAATGATTAAATAACTCCATACAAATTAGTACTCTCATAGACAAACTTAATGGCTCTTGCTAGATATATTTGACGTTAGTAAGAGTAAGTATACGCAAATCAAAATACAAACGAACTAACAAGGATGATCATAAAATATATACGAATAGCTCGTATGAGTCTCTCTCTGTCATGTCTATGTAAAATCTTTTGATTGCTATAACTGCATGCAATGAATATATCTCGTCGTGATACCAGGAATCAGCAATTAAACAACGTTGTCCAGCTTTTGGCTGTTTTCTGTCGTTTTGTCTGCTTCTCTTTCTAACAACCTCAATAGTTTGTTGAATATGGATCGTGATGTGTTGTATATTTTTTATACCAAAACCACAACTCTTACCAACCATTTTATTCGAGACAAAACAATTCCGACAGTTCGACAGTTTCGTCAATTCCGGGAGTGTATGTACAATTATTGTAGTATTGCAGATCTTTATCACATCAAGTAAAGATTTGACCGACACAAATTCATTTCTGCGAACAATTTGATTTAAAATATGATATGCGTATTTCATCTTTGCTACTTTTGAGAAGGCGAAAGCATGTGACGCATCATTAAAACAGCATGTCTGATAGCAAACAACTACGAGATCTGCAGACAGTGTCCTGAATAAGATGAGACGAAAACAAAGGATCAATAATTGGGGTAATGGCCAGAAAAAACGTACAGATAGACAGTACACCCTGTCTCTTTTTCCGTGTTTAAGTGTTAGAACTATTTTCGAAAACAATTACTTAAAATAAGAAGATAACCTAAGCGTTGTCAATGACTACGTAGTCATAATACGAACGAATTAGACAGAGAGAATATCGCTCGCTCACACAACTTTTAAATCGAGTGAGTGGGGGAACATTTTTTGGAAAAGTATAAAAACTAAGGTTGTCTGTTCAACCCGAATATAGTGCTTTCATCGATATCCATAGGCGTCGATATCTGTTTTCATATATTTTTTTCTACCACACTCTTTTTTGCTAATTTCAATTAGCAAAACTCGTCTTGCTAAATTTGTGCTACAAATCGTAAATCAGGCATAACCAGGAGGGGGTGGGAGAATTATACACCTTCTCCACTGCAATTCTTTCCTAATCTCGACCCAAGCTCGGTCAAGTTTTATTAAAATCACCCCGTATTACAATTACCACCCATTACATTGCACTTTAATAAAATTTTTGTTCAAAAGATTAAACTTGTTTTGTTATCGTCTAGCTCATCGTCACTCATGCTCATGCGTCTGTCCGCCTTTCCGTCTGTCCGTCTGTCTGCGGAAATCACAATTACAGGAGAACAAATAGAGCTGGCGTCATGAAATTTGGTACGAAAGTATGTCTCTGTATATCACAAAAATATTTTATAAAAATAGTCGAGGTCTGCCCACTAATACAGAAGTTAGCAATATCTCCTAAAAGATTGAAGATATTTGAATGAAATTATATACGAGTGATTACAACGTCATGCTGTGAGTTGTGCGAAATAGGCGTGTCGCCTCACTTATTACTGAATTTAAGCTAAGCATTTATATTACGGGTGCTGCTATAGGAAGCTTTGGCCGGGCTCAAATTAGCGTTCTTAATTGTTTTTCATTTAGAAAAGTCAGAATTGATGGTTTTAAATTGATGGCGAGCTTCATACAACGCTTCAATTTAACGCTTATCGATTGCTCACGGAAAGCTACTGAAATTGTTTTAACGGCCAGTAATAAAAAATATATATAAATACTCAAACTGGTTTCGGCAAAATACGTACGATGCCTTAATTAGACCACTCTTTTAAAGGAAAATATAATTAATTGGAGAAAGAAAACGTTTCGTTTTAATCGCGTTAATTAAATATTTTATGGAAAATATAACATCAAAGCAACTATCACATATATTATCACATATTTTTGTTTTATTGAAATAGAAAAATTCTAACCAGGTGAAAACATATTCCCATTTAATGGATCACACTTTTAATGTATTTCAAATACAATCTTTAAGAAACATAAAAATATATTCTTTAATAGTTTTTGAATTTTCATTATACTTTTATGACAAGAAAGTGCTTCCCGGCACAGTAGTGATAATTTTCTACTAATTTTTCAGAATTTATTACTAAAGCAAATCATCCTTCTACTTCATCCGCTACCCCAGAAAATATTGTTTGGTTTCACATTTCTCCAATGCACACAATTTATTTGTGAAAAATCACAAAAGATTGTTGGTTATTAAAAAACACTCACACATATTCCACACGTCACACTTAAAATGTCACAAAGTAGTAAAATATCAAAAGGTGTTAAAAATTCAACGGGTTTAATCCTGGAAACATTTGTCAATTAATAAATATTAGCCCTGGGTATTCTTCATTCTCTCCTTCAAAGCACAATCTTTTATTTATACCTCTTTCACTTACTCTTCCCACCCATCTTCGTCATCTTCTTTTTTCTCCGACCAAAAATTTTTCCTTAACGAAAAATAATACATTCCTTTTTTGACTAGACAGACCTAACAACAACAACTACTACTACCATGGCAATTCAGCATTGCCAACAACCTCACACCCTCCACTCTCGACATAGCTTCATTAATTACTTCGTCGCTCGTACGAAGATAACCGTGATTCCATAACAGTTTGGCTGTTACCTGTAAATGTTCGTGAAAACTAGAAATTGTTCTAGCCCTAAAAATACTCTTCCCAACAATTTCCTTTGCAAACCACATAAACCACAACTATCACCACTACTATCGCATTCAACCGTTTACTCACATCAACGTTTCACCCACATCGGCATCGCTGTGTGCAAATACACAGAAAATATGACTTAAGGGCCATAAAATGTTGGTACCGCTGAAGTCATAACAGACAAATTATAACTGATTGATGTGGTAATTGCATTCGCTATGGTTATTGCTATTGCTACTGCCGCTTATAGACATGTTGAGGGCCTTGTGGTGAGCTTTTTGTTGTAAAGCAATGGAACAAGGAGACCGACAAATAGTGTTTGTCAGAATAGTCTTTGTATAATTTTCAGAGTAATCAACGTGATTTTATGAAGATTGCAACCAATTAACCGCAACCACTTTCTTACACAAAAACATTTTTGATGTTTAAATATTGAGAAGATCATTATTGCTTAGCAGCGCGTTAGTTACTTCATAAATACTTTATTAAAAGTATTCATCACCTACAAATTTGAATGTTTTACCTTTATCCCACGCGACTCGAACTATTTAAATATTAGGGAGTTTTTTATTGTTTTTTGAAGGGATATGTATGAAATCTTCAAAGAAAACTACTTTAAATTTGGATAATGCGCCTTGAAGATTCGCTTCAACACGGGAATATGTATAAACCCAATAGGATTTTAAAGGATTGAAAATTGATTTTTCCAATAAAGTAAAATCAAATAAAATTTTGATTAAACAAAAATCTGTAATAATAAGAATCGGGATGTCCAAACCTCTATAAATGTATTAGGAAGAGTGTTTATAATTCGCACCTACAATTTACAAGAATTTTGTATGAAAGATTTCAATGCGATTTCATTACAAGCCATTTCTGATCGAAAAAGTTTCTAACAAATAATTCAAATGATAAAGATAATTTCTAACAACAAACCATAATTTACGAACTGAATTATTTAGTTGAATTATATATTTGGTAATTGTTGAAATATACCTTGTTCTTGTATGTCTAAAGCATTAAAAAAGTGCGGTTATTTTAATTAAATTTTCATGAGCTGGCGTCATGAAATTTGGTACGAAAGTATGTCTCTGTATATCACAAAAATATTTTATAAAAATAGTCGAGGTCTGCCCACTAATACAGAAGTTAGCAATATCTCCTAAAAGATTGAAGATATTTGAATGAAATTATATACGAGTGATTACAACGTCATGCTGTGAGTTGTGCGAAATAGGCGTGTCGCCTCACTTATTACTGAATTTAAGCTAAGCATTTATATTACGGGTGCTGCTATAGGAAGCTTTGGCCGGGCTCAAATTAGCGTTCTTAATTGTTTTTCATATTTTAATTAAATTTTCATAACAAAATTGATTTCCCAATTTTTGCTTCATAACACTTGCTTATAAATAAAATGGTTTTTTCTCAAAGATTTATGAGAAAATTATTCATTTTCCTTTTTTCCTATTACTGTTTACTAGTTCGCAACGCACCCCCCTCCATTTTACCTCTTAGCCAACGTAATCGTTCTCGAATATCTACCAATTTTGTAAAATGTTTATGTTTTAGGTTTCCGTTTCAAAACCTCGATCAAAATATTATTTACAAAATGCAAATCAGTGGACGCTTCCAAAATGTTGGAATTTATGCGTTGCGTAACAGTTCGATACATGAACAAATAAACAAATATTGCTTTAATGCTAATTAGTGTAGAAATTATTTCCAGCAAGGAGTAGAAGCAGAGAACTTGTTATGGGTAAACGTAGGAGACGTAGCGAATTTATAGTCCAGTGAGGTTACTGCTTTGTAAATTTTAAAAGCAAAATAATTGTAAACTATTCGTATGAATTTATTAGACAAACATTTAAAACTAAAAAGTAGGTTACATTTTTCAAAGTTTATTTGGAACTTGTATTTAATTTTTTTATATTTAATTATTATATATTTAGACATTTATATAAAGTTATTAATTTCTACTAAAACTTTCTGACAATCAATATTTATTATTAGCACAAAATATTACCATAATATTTCGTTTCACCCTACGGCCTTTTTGCTGGAACAGAATGTCACGCGGTTTGTCATTTCCTCATAGAGAATTTTTCAACATACGTAAGCTGGTCGACGCTGTAGTAGTTGTTTTATTTCACCTCAACATCGTCGCGCTTGCATACACATCATACACTGAAAAATCCCCGATGAATGAATCTGAGCGATCTTGAAAACATCGTTTTCTTTCCCAACAAAAAAAAAATGCCCAGAACAGGCAAAACAAACAGAGGATCCAACGACCGTATTTATATCATGTAGTTTTTTGATGTTGAAAAATCGTCACCAAAATCGTTTTCAATGAAGTACGGACAAAATACTCCCTTGGCCAAAAATCAACAACAAACAAAATTTGTAAATGGTTACATATTAGGTTGATCTCGTGTGGGTCACAATTTTTCTATAAACACCAAAAATATATGTTTGTCTTGCCATTAACGCAAAACTTGCACTACTGAATCATAGTTTCGATAATAGAGTTTTATCGGATGGTTCTTCTGCTCAATCTATTGTCAATCTATTGTCATTGCACCTATTTCCATGTTTCTCGCCAAAAGGTCAGAGAATCCCAACATCAATCTGTCCCAATTTTCCCAATTGTCAAGAAATATATCAGAAAAAAGATTTCCGAATTGATTACTTCGTCTTAAATTTTGCATTGCTTTCTTTAATTATTTCAATAAGGATTAAAGGCATATTATCCTATTGATTTTTTATACGAGCAACAAATATCTAAATTCCAAATATCAAAAAAATATCTCTTTCAGTTTGCAAAATATCGTTTTAATTAGAGCGAACTCAATTGAAAATTAATTAACAAAATCAAGCCTATAATAGTAAAATATGTAAGAATCTATGTTAAAATCTTAATCAATTATAACTAAACAAAACAAGAAATAAATTTTGTTTTATCATTGAAATCTTTTGTTCGAAAATTAATTTCTCTTCGACAAGATTTCAGTTTCGAATTTGTGGCTGATGTAAAAAATTCATCTTGAATAAATGACTTTAAATAAACTTTGATTTAATTTTCTAATTAAACACGGTTTCATATAAAAATCACGACTACAGGAGAACGAAAAAGCGATCGTTGCGAAAATTGGTACGAATATTCTCTATCATCACAAATAAAGTGGTATTGAAAATAGACCAAATCGAACCACTGTATTGCCTACTTTTTATACCACAAAATGATTAAAATCTAATAATTCTGGAACAGTTTGGGATGTTATGACGACAATGTGTTTGGAAGTGTAGAATGCAATTATAAACATATTTTTGCAAAAATGGGCGCGATCCGACTCTAGTGCAGAAATTGACGATATCTCGTAAACAGTTGGAGACATTTTAATGAAATTTTATACGAATGGTCATTTTGAGAATTGCCATCTACTGGTTATTGGATTTGAGATATGTATTTATTAGTGGTATTTTTTCTGGCATCCCCTACCAAGTTCGGTTTGCAGACAAACCGGTTTTAGCGATGTGTAACCTTTAGTATCTTTTTTTCTTCTCAAATCAAAATGAAAGGAAACCCTGAACATGGTACGTCGCCAAAACCGGTTCGTCTACAAACCAAACTTGACAAGGGATGAAGGAGGACTATTCCAAACGCTTCTTATTAGCGTTAAAATAGCATCTTAATAACGTTAAAATTTTTGTAAAAAATTCAAACGTTTTACAAAAATGGTTATGATGAAAATTAATTTCGATCAGCATTGGACAGTGTTCTCAGACTACCCATGAGGTCTGTTTATTCTTGTCACAGACAGCAATTTTTCATCCAAATCAATTCTAAACTTTTGGGTTGTAAGAAAGATGAATTATTTCTTTTCCTTTTTAAAGACTTTTTAAAGACTTTTAAAAACACGTCCGTATTTGCGTATTTTAAATATTAAACTATTATGCGCCTATTGGAAAAACCCATAAATATTCTTTTTTACAAACGAAAAGTTTCTCATATAACGTTGATAATGCTTTCCTCATTTCTGCGTGAGAATTATAATTAGAATTAGGACGTGTTTTAACTAAAAATATTATCCCGTATTGCTATCAAAACAAAATTCTCATCTAGGACAGAAAAAACCATTTCCACTTTGTTTAATCATAAAAAATTTTTAAAAAATGTCTGCTCATAAACAACTTATTACACCAAGTAGAGAAGTTTGATCCACTGATTAGCGCCCTATAAAAACGTTTGTCAATAAAATAGATAAATTTAAATAAAATTATTTCCATTTTTACTTCCGTTTTCTTTCATGGTCGTATACGTTAAACGCCCTTCTCATTTATAATCGAATCATTCTTAAACTCCATGAAAAAATTCAATATTCTTTTTCGTCCCCACAAAAAAAAATATGCAGTCGGAGAAGACTTTATTGAAGAAAAACTGTTCCTTCTGGGAGAATTTTCTTAGTAAAAACAATTCGACGTAGCGAGTAATCATAAAAATTATCCTTAATTGACGCTACAGGCAAAAATTTTGTTATATACTCGTAATTACTCAAGCTACCGTCAGCATAATTAAATGGACCATATTTTTCTCTACCTTTTATTCCACTTTAATAAGATTGACCTCAAATTATTTCTGCTGAGAAAAAAAAATGAATAAGAGGTAGCAACAATCTTCTACACTTGAGTACCCCTTTCGTAGTGGTAACAAAATGAAAAGGATACTCCACCGCCGTCAAAGTAAAATCAAAAGGATGGAGTCGTCATAAACTTGAATTTCACAAACTCAGACGGGCGCCGATGAAAAAATTTTAATATTCGCGAAGAAGCGACTATTTAGCTTAATTACTTCGCACTCTCTGAATGAATAGATAATAAAAAACCCATAAGAATTGATGTATACTGCACCATTTTTAAGACTCTAAGGTCGCTGAGATAATTATCCGCACTTCCGGGGCAATACAATCTAAAATTGGCTCGCCGTGCAAACCAGCCAGAGCATCGTAATATCGTATTTTCAGAAATATACGATATGAAATGAGTTTTATGGTTTATAGTTCGAGTCAACAATAGGAATATTTACGTTGCAGTGGTTTCAAGTAACCGGAAATAATGCAACTAATGGGAAAGGGGATGGTGTGAGGGAGAGAGGAGGGGTCTGGTAAATTAGCCGGCATTTAGCACTTGTATTTAATGAGACTCTTTATGTAATGAAAGCAATGAAAAAATTTATCACGTTTCAGTAGTCTTCCAGTTCTTTATCTCTATCTCTTTCTTTCCATCTCATGCCTTCTTCTTCATTTCTTACAAAACTGTAGCGCCGTAAATTGCAATTAATGACACTCAAAAGCCTTAGGAAACGCATCCTTTCTTGAAATAAAACAAAAATGAAAACGTCGTGGAAGGAAAGGAATAAATATGAAACTGTTTATATGCGTGACGTTGAGTCTTATTCTTGTAATATTTTAGAGTATATTTTTTACTATGACGTTATCATTCTAATGAATACTCTTGTATTGTTTTTAGTATCTTAAAACGAAGTCCATCTTAATAGATAATACAATTTATGGCGCGGGAAAAACAAATAATAAAAAATATTCCGGATGTTTTATGAATTTTAATATTGTATTTTCTATAAAGTCTTGAATACAAAACAGAAGGAAATTTTTTCTATATCAAAAATCCTTTTATATTTTTTCAGAATTCTTTCAGAATTTCAGATTCCTTTTAATCATTCATTTACTATTCCTAAGAGCCTTCGCAACCTTGCAAAGGTGGTAAAGATGGTAAAGGTCATAAAGCATATTTTCATAAAATTACTGAAACGTATTATTAGAAACAGTTTTAATCAAATAATTTCTTCGCAGAACTAAAAAATATTATATTAATGTTATGAAATATTATAAAATATTATATTATTGTTATACTTTAATAAATTAAAAATGTCTTTTAAAAGTAAATTGAAATAATTTTTCATTTTTCATTTCTGACAAAAAAATAATTGCAATAATGACTTGCTAAAAATCTCTTGGTACACGAATTTTATTCTTAAATTCTCTGCAATTCGACTGACAAAAGTTTTCTTCTCGTTATATCTTTTATCTCTTTTCTCAACATTTACTTTGCCGAAGAAAGCGTCTGAGATTAATTTGCGAGTACTCGAGGGAAATTTGTAAATTGTTCATTTAGTTAATATTCGTATTCAGTGAAGAATGAATGAATGCATTTAGAGTAATCTTACACGAAGATGAAGACTCTACACTTGAGGATTCATTACTAATTATTTTCTTAATAAGTTTGTTTCTCTACCGTAACCAGCATTTTATTAAATAAATAAGTCCTCGCAAAACATCGATGAATTTTGGAATTAAATTAAAATTAATGATCTGTTTAATGAACCGGTCAAAGATAAAGAAAATGTCTAACTCTTTTCTTGCGTCATCATTAGAGATCTCTATGCTTCGTGGGCTCCCAAGTGACAATTAATGCTGTATAATTTTATATCATTCGCGGTATGTGGAGGGGGGAGGGGGGATTGAGATATGTTTTTCCAAATGATACTGAAAACAAAGCTTTTGTAATATTTATTTGAAATATATCTACCGTTATCGTTTTTTGGTTGGTAATTTTTTTCATTTTCAAAATCATTCAGTTCGACCCTAAACAAGCTTCCACCTTTTGAATATCTTACTGCATCAGTACCATTATTATAGTATATCATTATATTTCACAGAATATCCTTTTTTGGGAAATTATTTATTTTGTTCTAATAAAAATTTAATCTTAATTAATTTTCAAACTTTCCTTCCAAGTTTTGCATGGATTGTATTTCATTTTATATGCGCTCGCAAGTTGTCTACTGGCAGACTTGTATTTATCTTAGATTAAATCTGTGATATATAATACTCAAACAACGTCCGAAGTTTCCCAGTAACCACTTTCACTAACGCAATGACCACCAATCAGTCATTTCGTTTCGCACCTCTAGCATACGGATGGATGAAGGGACAGATGAATTCGCCCCAACGAGCACAATTAAAGTCGGGTCCAGCGACAAGAGTGAGGAGAACGCAAATCACATTACAAAGCGGAGTCCTTTAGTGGTGGAAAGTTAGAACCACACTCACACACTCATACACACCTCCAAAAGCAATTTACTTAAGTGTTCTTATAGACTCATCACTTACTCACTTAGTTTATTTCCGCTCATTCGTTTTTGTAAGTAGAATAAGTCTTGCGGTCATCGAGGAAGAATTCAATCATCGAGTTTCGGTCGAAGTTGTTTGGACATTTTTATCAGAAATAACAAAAACTTATTTGAAAAAAATTCATGTTGAAACTATTAAATTATGAATGAAAAATAAATTAAAACAATTTTCTTTTCTATGCCCAAAGAGCAAATAAATCCACTCATCCATCCATCCATCTACCTTTCAAAGAAGTTACAAAAAAGAAAGAAGAAAGAAAGAGCCGAAGGATGGACGAAGCAAAAATAGTAGGAAACCATTTAAAGGTGAGGAGATGCAAAGCTTTGCCCTCATCATCAATCTATAAATGAGACAAATAAAGCCAAAAGATAAAAAATGAAGGCATAAAAAAATGTCAAAGAAAATTAGAAAAAGAAAGAGAAAAAGTTTGTTGAAGGGATAGACTATCAAAACGTAAAAAAAAATTGGAGAAAATAAAAAGCTGTTTCAAGAACGTGGTTGCACATTTTTAAAGGGCTTTAAAAGGGCTTAAAAGGTCCATTCTTTTTCTTTTAAATAGGTGTTGAGCGACTTTAATTTTTTACTAAAATAACGAGTAGTAAATGGGCACAGATTTTTTTTATAAGTTGTTAAAGTGGAAAATACTTTTGATAATATTATACAAGGCTAAACTATCGTATCAGTCTCTTATTTATATGTCAGGAATGGCAATTAAAGGAGTGAGATGATTGTTTTAAAACACCCTCCGTTATTAAGGACACTTCTATTTACACACATTCGATTCACATTTTGAAACAACGATTTTTCAATGATATTTTGGCCATTCTTAAACCTTCATCCCAAAAGGCGACGTTTGTTCAATTATATCCATAGTTGTTGAGATAATCCCCAAAACACTATATAGTAATAAATTGGTATTTTCAAATTACTGTAAAATATCCAGATTCTAAATCAATTCATCCCTTCATCCCAACAACTTAATCATAAATAGCATCCGCATCCACACACAGCAGACGCATAAATAGCAACTCACATATTTAAATACATTTTTTAAGTTTCAGACATTTTTCGTATTCCCGCATTTTACTTTCATTAATTTCACACTTTTTCTTTAACTTATTCACCTTAAACTCTGATGCTATTGTAAGAAAATATTCTAATATCTGAAAAGGAACCTTCCAAATTCATGAATAATTCAACAACTCTAAGTCCACAAACGTTCTTGCTCAAAATACTTAAAGCAAGTGCTTTATGTTTTCTAATTACAAACGTTATCACAAATTACCGACATGACGGCAGACACCTATCACACCCACTTCATGTATACTTAGCATAATATATGTATATTATGAATTATCATTATTCTGGAAAATCTAACAAGTTCATCATGGATTATGTGTGCGCGTGTATGTGTGTGTGTATTTGTATGGTTGCATATTTGTGGATACGTGCATAAACGTGTGTATGGCTTCAGTTGCTTTCGAGCTTGCTGTTACGCATGATTGATCACCAGCCCACGACAAAAGCATTAGTCGTCCTTTAGTTGATCCAGGTTTATTTTTTCACATTTATTTTTGACTTCCTCCCTCATCTGATGTTGAAAAAGGAAGACAAGAAAATATTACCCTGAAATGGCTTTACATTAGGTCATATAGCCCCTTAACCCCCCTTACCCCCCTTAAAGGGTAAAAACTTTATGATGATTTCGAATTTTGCGCGTATATCGAAACCAATGTAAACACATCCGTTTCAGAAGAAAAATAAAGTGGTCCTTGGTAGTGCCCTGACGTGGGTACGCACTTTCCTTCTCGTACATGTATATTCATATCTTGGTCGGCAAATTACAAACAATTTTTTCTACTTCTCCAAAATTTATGAATGTAATTTGTTCTTTCCTTATACTCCATACATTTCCCTCTTCTCAATATTTCACATAAAGTACAAAAGGCTCACATACAGATATCCGTACAGATAAGACGAATATATAACCTCCTCATTCCCGAGGCTCTAGAATCATGGCATGATAAAGTTATAATTGCTGAAAAGATAAAAAACAACGAACAATAAGAAAAAACACCGAATTATCCTCATTCGTTCTCATTATACCCTACACTTGAAGGGATGGGACATATTCCCATACTTTTTCCGTTTGAAACGCATTAAAGGAGGTATGGTGGGTATAGCAAAGTATATATATATTCTAGCATAGAATCGCCTTTGGAGCCGATTTAACCGCGTCCGTCCGTTTATATATCTGTTTACCAAGCTGTCCGCCTTTCTATCAATCTGTCTGCCTGTCTGTCTGTCTATGGATATCACGATGACCGCCGAACAGAAAGTGGCATGGACGTGAAGTTTGGCAAGAATATTCTTTGCCATTACACGCTGTTTGGGATTGGAATTGATTTGAAAATTTATGAAGAAAAATATAGAGCCCTTTTTTTCGATCTTTATCAAAATTTCGTAGTTGAAATTTTATAGCCAAGATGGCAGTGTTTAAAATTATAAATCCACAAAATATTGGCGTTCACACCCACTACAATACCATACAATGTTTGTCCTGTTTTGGGAGAAGTTGTGTGGAGAATGAGATAGTGGATCCAAATTAACCAAAAAAACGAAATGCAATATTGAAAGAAGCGTGTACCACCCGCGCATTATTAGGAAAGAAACAACATTTTTATTACGGGTGTAGGGTATATAATCATCGGCCAAACTTTTACATTATTACTTATTCTAATATTACCCCTTGTCCTGCACAAAGTTAACCCTTGTTCAAATTCATTCATAGATTTGTAAACAATCAAATTCGTGAAATAATTTTTCTTCTCCCAAAAGACTTCTGAACTTTTTCTCAAACCAAGATAGGGTCGAACGGGTCCATATACATTTATATTTAATTTGTCTCATATTATTTACATGCTTATCCTCAAACAACATCATTTGAAACCTTTTTAAGATCTCAATCCTTTCAAAGTTAACAGTCAAATCATTTTTAACAGATTATTATCTCCATACTTCGTTTCCATCAATTTACATAAATCCATATTTCCCCTGGAGATTGCACAAATATATAAAATTAGTGTACGATATCAATATCAGTCGTACGTGAAGAATTGAATTGATTTATTGAAATAATAAAGAATTTCCTTAAAGAACTTTTTGTGTTTTCGTTTTCAAGTGAGAGCAGCTTCTATACCACAACTTTATATCAAAGTCTTTTACATGAGATCAACTTGATTTTATATCACAATCATACATATCCCTAACTCAATTACCCCTTCCCCTCACCATTCCCCTCACCATTCCCCTCACCATCCTCCGCACCATTTTACCCATAGAGCCAAACCAATCAACTAAGCTAACCGTATGTATGAAAATGTATCTCATGAATTAAATGCACTTCGCAGCGTTTAGTTGGAAAAATAAAACGATAGGAGAACTTTTACTAACACTTTCACTTCTAGTTGAGGGAAATTGAGTTAAGTGAGTTACTTTGAAAGGTGCACACAAAATAGAATAATGATCTTTTTTAAACAGACTTTATTTAGGTTACCGAAGAAGTTCATTGAATTGAAAACTAATGCAATATGAAGTCTGTTACGTCGATATAATTTTATATATGATTTTAAAAACTTTGTAAAGTTTGTATTGAATCTCTATAAGTTTATTTATTTATTTGCGTATTCAAAGATCTCCAACAGTTTTTTTAAGCTTTCGTTAACACTTTAGAACAATGATAAATATATAAAGACTACTCGGAAAACGATAAAGATTCATAGTAAATGATATGTGTAAATGGTACGTGACTCAAATAGTCTGAGATAGAGCTCAAAATGAATCAGTACGAAGTTACCATACAAAACTAATTTTTTAAACAAAAGCATTGGAAAAAAATGTAAACAATTCCGTGGCGTAGCCATTGGGCCACCATGTTAGGATCCACAAGACCAAATGCCATTGAAATCGGAGAATTTTTATTTAAATTATGGAAGTCTATATCAGATTCCCTCTCTCTTTTTCTCAATACAATAATCAACGTCATACTACCGTTTCATAACCATTTGAAGAATTTTGATCACGAAGAATTTAACTAAATGAATCTCCAAAATTTTAAATGTTACATTTATTGGCCTCTAGAATAATAAAAGCTCTGCAACAAAGCTAAATTTGTGAATTTTGCTTAAATGTGGTGTTAATTTGAGCTTGATTTCAGGATAAAAATGGAACCTTTTCAAAAACAGCAATAACAACGAAAAAGGTTAATTTCGGCCAGACCAATATTTATACACCCCACACCAAGACCCGTAGCACAAATTGATAGTTTAACTCTAGCAACCAGTGGGTGAAACACTCCCATTTTCGAGAGCATATTTTTCTTTTCGAACCTCAGAAGTTCGAATAGAAAACTTTTGTTTCTAATTTACTATCAGTGATTGGAAATTCAGC
>OZ016501.1:26076082-26156082 GCA_963966595.1 Physocephala rufipes
ATATTATATATATATATATATATATATATATATATATATATATATATATATATATATATATATATATATATATATATATATATATATATATATATATATATATATATATATATATATATATATATATATATATATATATATATATATATATATATATATATATATATATATATATAATATATATATATATATATATATATATATATATATATATATATATATATATATATATATATAATATATATATATATATATATATATATATATATATATATATATATATATATATATATATATATATATATATATATATATATATATATATATATATATATATATATATATATATATATATATATATATATATATATATATATATATATATATATATATATATATATATATATATATATATATATATATATATATATATATATATATATATATATATATATATATATATATATATATATATATATATATATATATATATATATATATATATATATATATATATATATATATATATATATATATATATATATATATATATATATATATATATATATATATATATATATATATATATATATATATATATATATATATATATATATATATATATATATATATATATATATATATATATATATATATATATATATATATATATATATATATATATATATATATATATATATATATATATATATATATATATATATATATATATATATATATATATATATATATATATATATATATATATATATATATATATATATATATATATATATATATATATATACAATACAATAGTTCATGTCGTCACCATTCTTCTGTGACTAAGTGCCTTATTACAAACACAGGAATCACGCCCGCTTCTCGTACTATATTTCTGCAAGCCTAGTGTTCACTCAACAATCTGCGAAGTTAGACTCCAAACGCAAGACTCATATTATCTTCAAATTTCAGGCGTGACAGTAGTCTGATTTACGCACATCACGCGAACAATCCATTGCAATTTCCAAAAGTCAAATAATGTGACATTTGGATAAGTAATTGTTTGTCAAGCAATAATTTGTCTGAAGTTACTTGAGGTTAACATGAAAATACTTCCTCTTAATAACATTTAGGGATGGAATCAAATTTTATAGTTCTAAGAAATTCTTTGGGATACTCGTTAGTTAGTCGTCTCTTGTCTTCGCTCTGTCTTTTTATTTTTGTTAGCTACTTTTGTTTGGTAATTTTTGCTGTTACCACAATTACATAAATACTTTTACTTTACTTTATCAAAGCGCAGCTCACAATCCAGCAAGTGTCTTCTTCTTCCTTTTCTTCTCAAACTAATTCTTACAGAAACTTTTTCAGAAGTTCGCGCATTTACCCACCGAAACATATCCATCCACCCCCATACACTCCGTCATTATTTGTGGTAAAATGTCAGGGCATCGACCATTTGTGCAACGATATTATCGGACTCCGTCGAGCATCCTTTGTCAAGCACCAACCAGTTTCCCGTCACTCCTAACCCGCGCAACCAAACGAAACATCAACTCATAACAAAAGCCAGCGAAACACTTTTAAAATAAATTTCTGAATAATTATATGCGCGACGCATCTCGATGCAAGAGTAAAACTGATAAAGCAATGAAAAACGGAGAAAGTTCAGTTATGCAATATCAAGCATCGTAAATCATCGAATAAAGAAAATGAAAATCCCTTTTTCATTCTTACGGTCTTGCGTCTCAGTCCCTGCTTGTTCGGTCATTGGACGTGGCAAAATTTAAAATAAAATTAGCTGCACTTTTTAACTTCTCTTACATTGAAAAGACACAAGATGATTTGTAGAAAGTATTTATTGCAAATTATTGGGAAAATATTAATTTGTAATATTTACCGAGGTTTAGAAAACTGTAAATATATTATTCCTGAACTTTAAAGAGCGGATAAGAATGTCATCTAAAATAGTTCAAATAAGTATATAAATATACAATAAATCTCAATCTTATCTTGTTGTTTTTTTATCTTCTTATATCATCGCCAGTATAGTAAGGTGGAGTAAGTAAAAAAAGCACATAAAATGAGCCACTTGAAGAATAATGAACTACAAAAAAGCTGCATTCAGAACATAGCAGTTTGACGCCTTCATCGACAACGTTTAATTACAAAATGAATCGCGTTGTGAGGGCTTGAAGGAAAACATATAATTTACATCAAAATCCTCAGTTCTCCGCTCCCCTCCACCATCACTTTTCTGACATTAAATGAAAGAGGTTTGAACTAATCTTAACCCGTCTCTCTATTGCCAGATCAGCCAATTTTTATACTCTACACCCGAAACAAAAAGGACATAATATACTTGTTCTTTAATTTGTAACATATTAGAGGAGGCATGGTGGGTATAAAAATTTCTTTTCTCCCCATTTCTTGCTCAAAATCACCTACTGGGTCGATTTAGACATGTACGTCCGCCTCTCTGTCTGCCTGTCTGTCTCTTCGTCTGGCCGTTTGTCCGTCTACCTGTAAAAGTCACGGTTACAAGAGAGCGTTACGAATATTTCCTCGGGCTGTAGTCACGAAATTTTGTGTGAATGTTCTGCGAAAATGAGCAAAGCTGGACGTTATAAATCCAGTACGAATGGGTGTGACGCGCTCAATATTATACTACACAATGTGTATAATTTTTTTAGAAGAACTGCATTGGAGATAAGTTCGTAATTAACCAAGAAAAGATAAATGTATTAATGAAAAAGTCGTGTCTCGCCCACCGTTTATTGGATTTAAACCACAGTTTTTTTATATTACGAGTGTAGGGTATATAAGTTTCGGCCAGGCCAAATTTTATGTTTTATTTTACCAACGCTACAACTACCTCTTTAATAGGATTGAATCCTAAGAACTAAATTGAGAGAGATGGAGAGAGGGAGAGAAGTGCAATAGCGTGAGTGATTGGGAACTAATATAAAGCATGCAGTAAAATCGATTAAAGGAATTCAAGTACCCGAAATCATGCTTGAAGTACTTTTTGCGGTTTAAACTAGGAATAAATGAAAAGAAGGAACACACAAAAGATCGCACATTCATGTTCCAGATAAACCATAGGCAATTTGCAATTTAGCAGTAATGAAAGGCTTGACAACAATTCAATGTCTACCCCAAATAAAACGACCAACCAACTGAGCCAACAATTTCTGCAGCCCCCTTTTTCAAATTATTATGGGATTGTGCAATAATAATGGCAGCAATGCTAGCACAAAGCGTACTACTCAACAGGAAAATTCATAATTCTGACCAAGTTTTCCAGTTTGCGTATTATAAATAAATATAGGCTTTTTTCATTCACTCGAAAACTGAGAACGAGCCAAAGTCGATTTGTATTGATTGTGGCAAGGAATTGAAAATATTTATATTTCCAAATTTTGTGCGTATTAAATGAAGAGAATAATACATAATTCTATTCTGAGTTATCTAATTTTTTTCATTAGATCTATCGAGTAATTGATGAATGATTGATCAGACCCAAAGTTCTCTGTAATCATCTTCTGGCTTCCCCAGCCTTCACTTCTGTCTTTAAAGGAGATCGACAAAATAACTCCAATTATCTCTCCAATCTTTTATTTAAATCATCGTTTATGTATTGCTTCCAAATCTTGCCTGATTCGAATTTAATTCAATCGAACAAAAAAATATTTTATTCTTTGATTTTCACTCTTGTGAATTTTTGCTTTGGAACCATCGAGATGATGATGATAAATGTTAAACCTTCCTTGAGATTTTAATCAATGAATTGAAAGCAATATTTTAGCAAATATTTGTGTAAACATTGACTAACAAACAATACAATGCTGTCAGTATTTCATCAATGCTCTGCATCATTCCCATTAGCAAAAATTGAGGTTCTCTTTGATCAAGTATTTTATATAATTAATAACAAAGAATTGTAAGCCCAAATCAATCAATCGTAAGAGTAAACAACTTTTTAATTTCATCGTACTCAATATTAAACAATAAGGAGGAAAAAGAAAAGGAATATGAACTCGAAAATTACAAAATGAACCCTTCAGGTCGCAGTTTGTTACAATTTTTAATTTTTTTCGGAAAACAAATATTGATAAAATATTTTCCATTTCATACGAGATGATTACATCTCTCGATCAATGCAATTCTTGATGCACCAAAAAGCAAAAAAGTAGCTTTATGGAACAAAAAATGTGTGAATGCACAGGAAAAATAAGAAAAGGAATTGGAGAGTATTATCTCCCACAAAAAAATCCATGGCAACCATCAGGAATATGATGGTGAAATAGCATCAACCCATTAAACATGTGTTGCAACGAATTACTGGCAACAGTGAGAGGGGGTAATCGTGATGAAAATTAAATTGATAATATTGAAAATTCCAAAGGCAATGGAATGCAACGTGTCCAAGAAACCCAAGAATAATGCAAGTGAGAACGAGAACTTCGGTCTGAACGAAGCTTAAATACCCTACACCCCAATATTGTTACTACCCGTAATTTATAGTCCGATCCTAATAATCAGTGGGCGGTGCACACCCCGTTTAATATTACATTTCACTTTTCATGATTAGTTTAGATCTACTAACTCACCTTCAATGCAACCTTCGTGAAAAAGTCTACACATGGTAATGGGGCGTGTCCCGCCTATTTTTGTGAAGTGATAATATCAAATACCAACATCTCGGCCACAAAATTCCAATCAGACAGAGACAGACACACAGCACAGACAGACAGACGGACGGACTGACATATTTAAATCGACTCAAGGGATTATTTTTAGCAGGAATATATATATACTCTTCTATAACTGTCACGCCTTCTCAAATGCGTTACAAACTGGAGTGGTGAGTTAATATACCCTATTCCTTTGGCTGTTGGGTATAATGATAAGAATGAAGAAGAGACTCTTTATTACCACGAAGCTGTTATGTGTCTGCTGACATCCATCGGAAAACGTAACGTTAAACATTTAGGCTGTGTCCTTATTCATATCTTTTGTCATACGGGCGACCGTTTTGTTGCTTTTTGTTCGAAGTAAAAAAAGTATTGGAATCGCGAAAAAATTCGATATCCAAGTTTCAAAGCAAATATATATTTCATTGACCAAACCCGAATATATTTTGACTAGTTTCGTTATGACACTCCTACGTATGTAAGTGCTTGTATGGTCTGTCGCACCGTTTCGTGTGTCGTATTACTCAGTGGATTTTATGTATTATGGATTTCAGATTTTTAGTGTATGAATCAAAATTAACACGAGACGAGTTTCGCATGCATTACGACACAATTCCCTTTATGATAAACATACTTGATATGATCCAAAATTGTGTGTTGATTAGTAGAGTAATTGTGATAACGAAGTAGTCTTATTCATACGAGTATTAAATACTCGTATAAATTTTATAAATTATGTATGGTCTCACATTAAATATCACAATTCACGTTTATATACACTTCATTTTTATGGTCTTTATTATGTTTCTATTCAATAATATTTAATATAATAATTTGGACAATGGGCTATAATAATATAATAAAAATATAATAAACATAATGCAGTACGGAATTTAATAACTGAGTTAAAATTCTAATTGAATTATTTAATTCTAACATTTTAAGGTATATTGGAACGAACTTCCGTCATTCCTCGTCAAATTTGGTTTGGAGACAAACCGGTTTCGGCGTTGTGCCATCTTCAGTGTCTAGTTACGTTCTAGACACTGAAGATGGCACAGAGAACGTAACTAGACACTGAAGATGGCACAACGCCGAAACCGGTTTGTCTCCAAACCAAATTTGACGAGGGATGACGGAAGTTCGTACCAATATACCTTAACATCCAACCCTGTCGGAAACTTCAACATATATCAAGAATCTAACATTTTACTTATCATTATTTTACTTTGTAACTAAAGCTATTTCTTTTAAATGTGATAAAAATATTATTCAATCGTCATAATACCCATAATATCGTAGGTATTCATAAACATCCCTTTATAATTTTCCTCATTAATCTTCATAATTAATTCCAGTTTATTAAACTAATTTTATACACAGTATTATTCTACTTTAATAAAGTATGATATAAATAATATACTAATGATCTCAGTGATGAATTTTGAATTAGTTAATTTTCAAATTATTTTTACTACTTTGTTTGTTTACTTTAAAATGAAATTAACGGGATTTGTAATTTTAAAGATAATGATAATAATTTTATTTCAATTCTCTTTTATACCCTTATTCACAGTCACTTTTATGCGTCGTCGTCGTCTTTAGACGACAAATACTATTCACGAAGTCGGCGCCGTCTCTCAAATATGAGTAAAATGTATCAGCTGTTGGCGTCGTCGTCAATAACGTAAGAAATCGGTATTCGCAAAGGCAATAATTGACGACGCGTCGTCTCAAATAGGACAACACCAAATTAGGTGCCGTCTCTCAACAAAAATTTACTATTTCGCTTTTTAAAATTCTCGTTTTTAAAAATATAATTGCGTACTTGTATTTGTAATATATTTATTATATGAAACCAAGTTAATAAAAACATTTGAAAATTCAATAGTTTTCATGGCAAATACTGATATGGGCATTGTGGGTAGTAATGTCTGTGTAACGATTTTGCGATGATAAATTATAAATATAAAATTGTTCCACATTATAATGTATTTAGACGTTCGGCGCGTTCGATATCAGTTTACTCGTCTGACGGTGCTTGTTGGCTTCTCTTTTTTTTATTGTATACTGTCATCAAGTCTCTTCACAGTTTTTCATTTTAAAGTATGCTTTTTCAATCAAAATTAGGAACATATTGGAACCACCGATGGTCCAAACCGTCAGACCGAGTAAACTAGTTGCGAAGCACCACAAATGTTTGAAGTTTTTGAGCCTTATCATTTTTAATCAATGTATATTACCGACGAAAGATCAGACCTTATCCTTCCTACGCTTTACATCAACATATTTATACAGAGAGAACTACGAGTGAATTAAAATACGAAAATTCACTCAAGATAAGACCGATAAGACGCACTCAAAAAGGAAATATAAAACCACTAACATTTTTGGGTGCGACCTATCGATATTATAGTGTATTTTCATATTTTAATTCATTCGTTATTCCTTCCATATTAGGGCGTTATTACACAACGCGAAACTAATGGAAAGACTGCAAAAGAAATGTGCTTATGACATTTTCATTCAATTATTCTATGATTTTTCAGCATTTATTAGTCTAATATTGCTCAAAAAAATTACTAATTTTTTTATAGAAATTTATTATTGAAAACAGCTACAAGAGTAAAATTTCGCGTACCAACACTGAAAAGACCACCATTATTAAATAACAACAAAAATATAACATTGAGCAGTGAGAAGAACGTAAAAGCTTGCTCAAAAAGTGACTTTGTGAATACGATGCCTCTTAAAAAGTGTCTTTTAAGACGACGTCGTCTTAACTCACCAAGTGACTTTGTGAATAAGGGTATTAATTTATTTCCTCAAATATGACAAGATTACAACCATTAGAACATTTTGCTTTTACTGATATCGTGCAGTATAAACTCCTCGATTACTTTTCCAATTACATTACAAACTCCTCAATTACTTTAAGCAGTATAAAGTCCTCAATTACTCTTAAAATTTTTTATCTCCTAAAACCATCCCCTCCTTGTAAACGCGAATCAATCACAAATAAAAATCAGGAAAGAGATCAGAAAACAAAAGCAATTAAGCTTTTAATATTATTAAATTTTTCATATCAATTCCTCGAACAAATGGAAATTGTTAAGTCAGAGCTTTTGGAAGAAGCACCAGCAACATTCTTCCCACGTAAGCCGAAGAATTATTACCGAAAGCCAATTGGCTTTAATTAAAGCAGTTTATTGTTGCAGTAGTTTATTATATACGATAAAAATTTTAAAAAAGCTTCGAAGAATCGATACTGTCAGTTCGAGGAAAACGCGAATAAGAAAAAAGAAATCAAAACCCACACAAAAGAAAATCTCATCACATTTTATAAACTCGAAGACCTTGCGCGCATTTTATTAAAATTGAGATGAAATTTCAGACACAGGAAACTTGTTCTGATTTCGATTCAATGATAAACACCTTACGATATCAAAACATTCGATATAACGGATATATGGCGCCATCATGTCATTGCTGGGATAACACAAAAACGAAACGATATCCACAGGGAGGCAACAACAAAAATATTGCACAGTTGATTAAAGTCGTGTGAATGCTTTTGTACGTTTGAATCTGTATGTATGTGTGTATTTTCTTTTTACTTTTTACTTTTTCTATAGTAAGAAGAAGGTTTACTATAAGTGACGTCACACAATGTAAATTTGATGAAAGAGAATTATTAAAAAATTTTATTAAAATAACTCTTTACGAGTGATGCTAAAATTGTATTAAATTCATTAAAATTTAAAATCATTTAAATTCATTTAAATTAGCTTCACCAATTTTCAAACATTTTTACTTGGAGACGAACCCTCACATTATCAAAACAATCTTGATATTTGGCTTAAGCCGAAAAGAATGACAGTTGAAACTGTGCTGCCACCTCAATTTATACTGTATAAAATGTTCCCTTTTTTGTTATGAATTGCATGGGGCTCAATGCGCTAAGCGATACAAATTAAATATTGATATTAACATTGATACAAATGTATATCAATATGGTATTAATGTGTGTAGATACACCACCAGCTTAGTAAATATTTGACAAACGAACGTAAAATGAATGATGAACTATTAATATGTTTGATCGAGCAAAATCCAATTATTTACAATATTATAATAATATATTAAAATAGCTAACTCGTAAATATATAATTCAACATTTGTAATAATAACAAAATGCAAGATATATGTTTTTAACAATGTACTCAGACGTATTTAACAGAAAAACAAATGTATTTGACAGCGAATATATGTGGCACATATATTCTTTGTCTTTTTCTTTTGATAAATTCTTTGGTCTTTCTCTTTTGGTAAGCTAATTCATGTGGTTGTTAAGTCAATTTGAGTACAATCAAGTCGTTTTTACTCACATTTTATTATTAAATACATTTTATTTATACACTATTTTTATCTATACATTTTATTATTAAAATTAATGGGATTCAAAAATTTCATCCATATAAAATTAATTTTCTCTGAAAATTAAACCATTATCCTTACACGGAGTAAAAAAAATAAAAATTTACATTTCAGCGGAAATTATCGCTGATAATGAATATTCATCGTTTTCGCATAACGCAAAAAATGTTTGCTTATAATATTACTTTACCGCCTCCCGCCGCGATTACGATTGCTTTGCTGGAGCATATTTATTGAAGGATTTGTAAAAACTTAAACGCGAATAAAGCGTTAGCGGCAAGAACTTGATTTTGATGTTATAGACTGTTACAACATTCAGGTCTGCATCAGTGTTTTTGGTTGCTACCAAGGAACACTTTTCTTAAAAAGTGATAAGGAATATGATGGAACACTCAACTAATTGCCGTACGAAGAAGTCATGTTTGGACGTATTATATTTTTTTAGAAAAAATAGTTCAAAATAAAAAATCCTAGCATTTCTTAAATTTTTAAAATAGAATTGAAAACACCGGCATGGATCTAAATGAATGCATGAATGAATTATTTAACACGTATATCCGCGACATTTAAAATCAAGGACTGTTAGCACTTTCAAATTCTTCTGTAATATCTCGCCACTACGGCCCTTTCATCGCTTTATTTTCATCGCTTTATTTCTCTTTTTTATTCACATCTACTCACTTAATATACACTTCAATCAAAATGAATTCGTCGTTGCCAACATCATCGTTATCATCATTATCATCAAGATCATCATCGGAATTAATTACTAAGCTAGACAAGAACGCGATCTTAACAATATGAAATGATGGAGTTTTTAGAAAAAATATCAATTTTTCAATTCTTCCAATTTTGTGGAGAAAATCGTTGGAAAGTTGGAAGGAGTGAACCATTCCACCAGTCCCCAAAATGTCCCCAAACTTGAGGGCTTTTCACATTACTCTTGTTACTTTCCCTCTTTCTACCTATGACAATATCCACGATCCACTAAATATGAGAAGCTGCAAATTCTGATCCTTCTGAGGAATATTTACTAATATAAATACGTGCATCTAACTGAAATCGTTTGGCCTATGGAAGTCTAACCGCGTATAAGTTTGTTATGCGTTTGCTAATCTCAAGTGCACATTTAAACTCAAGTGCGCTCATGTGTATAATTCCCTCTCTTTCTCTCTCTATCTCTCTCTCCAACCAAGTCATACGTGTGGATTTTTGTTTATGGATTTAAGTTTGTCACAACTACGACCTCGTCACAATGACAATCAATATGCACCAACGGTATGGTTTTTCTGCAAAAGCAATAGAGACAAAAGCAACAACAATTCCGGCAAGAATACATTGAAACCGCAATTTCCATTTTCACAACGCCTACACGAACATTTTTACACTATTAAATTAAAAGGGACGATGCTTAATTGGACGATGCACCTGTGCGTGTGTGCGTGTATGTGTGTGTTATTTCAGGATTGCTTTTTTGCGCTCACACTAAATGGCTGTTGAAAATTCGATGAAGTGCCTTTAGTTTAACTCTTATACACATCTACATTTTTTCACATTCACAATAATTTCAAATTTCTCGTATTCAATTTAACTTTTTATCTACTAAATGGATATTCAATATATCTGACGGCTACTAAAAGGTTATATTGACGTCACTAATAGAAGTATCAAACATAAAACGGACTTTTTCTTTTCATATTCATGCAATGGACAAAGTTAAGCATGACCAACCTCTTTAACACTCCGATATAGACTTTTTCGTGCCAACTTGTTCTTTATGTAATTAATGAACTCGCTAATTAATAAATCTAATAATTAATAAACGCATTCGCGAATAGATATAAATTTCAATGGCAAAAAATTGGGAGCTCACGCCAAATACCCCCACGGTGTAATCCACCCATGTATTTGTGGTGCTTCCCACATTCACGATGCCACCGCAATTCAGTTAGCCTGCATCGTAGCTTGAAATTATATTACTTTTAGTGCAATCTGACGGATTTCGATTCATGATATTTGATGTTGATGAGCAGACCAAGAAGTGCTTTTGTTCATAGCTTTTTCTTTTGAAAAGGAAACGTTTTAAACGACAATGGTGTTCGAAAGAAGGCGCCCGAAAATAAAGAAACTCATTTCTTCAGAAAATATTTTTTCTATAGGACCTTTATCCAGTCAGAGTCCACTGCCCAGAAACTGTCTATTTATGTTTGTTATTGCTTCTCTTCTTATTAATTTTAAGCCCATCTTATTTTACTTCTCCCCTCAAGCATTGCATTAATATTTTATTATTATTAGGATTTTGTTGCTCGTGTTTTCGGTTATCCGTTCAGTCTAACATTCGTTGCCAATTTTTATTTCCATTTTTCAAATTTTTATAATTTCACATTTTTGCCTTTATCAACGTCATCATCTTGGATTTTCTAGTTAAGTCCTAAAATAAAATATTTCCAGCATATGCGAGATAGGCAGAAATGAATTTTGTGTAGGGTATATTTTCATTCCTAATATTTTCCAAAACACATATTTCAAAGGTTTAAAAACAAAACAATACTTTTAGGAAATTTGCAGATAACGAAAATAGAAATTCGTGCTAAAAGGATACTTAGATTAATCATCAGTTTCAAAAGCTTCACGTTTCTCAATTATGTAATTCCTTCTCCTTAACCTTTTTTAATTCACTGAGACTGAAATAAACTTTACCCACAGGTTTTGCAAGTGCCCTGATGGTGCATCACAATTTCCACGGATAATTAGTATCATCAGTGATTCCAATTGAACACCGATCAAAAAGTTATGAATAAATCTTAGGGGAAATGTATCTACTCTTTCATTCCACTTCTAGTCTCTCATTCTTATCAGCGATTTTATGTATTTAGCTCACACCGTTCCGTTGATTTGTGCTCTTTGGAATTATTTACTCAGATTTGCAGTGCAAACAAAATCATTTGCCTTTAGAGGGCATAGACGTAATTCAGCTACTAGTGGAAATATCTCTTCAGGCCACAGCTTTGGTCTCCTTTCGATAAAAGTGTCGAAAGCACTAACTATTCAACTAACCTAATAACTAACCTTATCACTAACTAACCAGCCAGCCAAAACCATCGACCAGAAAGCTGACTAAATATCGTTACGATTTTTAGCCCACTGCGTAAATTGGGTCAATTTAATCTAGTCAATTTACTCGCCCTTACACAGATTTGTCTAATTTTGGTATTGTATGTTGAAGCAAATTTTCTTTGTTTAGGCATATATATTCTATATAAAGATTTCCTAGAGAATTATTTCTCAGATTGCAATTTATAACCTCAAGGGTACGGTAAATTGCACGATGGATTTGAAGAAACGACTAACTGGGTTAAACCCGTATTAACGAGAGCAAATAAACTCAGTAGTAATTATAAATTACTTGAACGATGCGGTACTGAATTTTACATGGTAGTAATTAAAATTGAATTAAATTAATTATAAAAATAAATAAATTCAAATAGAAATAAACGAGTTCTAAAAGATTAGTCACTCAAAAATGAGTGGTCTCGGAGGAGATTAAGGTCACGTTAGTTACCGCGATTAACTACCGTATTTAAACGGCATTATTACCCGCATTATGGTATATATATTTATTAAAAAAATGGTACTTACTTACTCAAAAAAAATTTGAAAAAAGAAACATTCCCAAAATTATAAACATCGAAATAAATCTGGCACGGTTTCAAAAATTTACATTTTATTTGGTTTCTGAAAAGTCTACATTTCATACATTAATTATTCATGTCTTCCATACAAACATCAGAAAGCAAAATTTAATCCATTTACACAATGCACTATCATTACTATTCTCTGGATGCGTCAGAACTCTAGAGACTTACTTTCTGCAAAAGAATCAAATCCGAGAAACAGCTACAAAAACTCAATACCATTAAAAAAGGAATTGCGTCTAAGATAAGATGATAAGATGATCCCACAGCACAAGCCATTCGCACACTCGCGGTAAATACATTATCACAACCGATGACTAGGAATATGCCTTAACACATAATGAAATGACTAGGCATTCATCCTATATTCATTCAATCATTCATAGCATGTCAGTCACATTTCATTACCAAGTTTATACTATGTTCACACGGAGGCTGAAAAGCAGCTTTTCGGGAAAATATCGACTTTTCACTGAAAAGTCGCCAAAAACCAACTTTTCGTCCATACAAAAATTGTCAAATGAAAAGCTGTTGAAAAGCAACTTTTCGCTGAAAACACAGCAAAAATTCAGTATGCAACTCTGATTTTTCATGAAGTTTGTTTCATTCAACATCATTCCCACAGCTGTTTTGAACTGTTTCGATATTTGTAACAAATTTTTATATGGATTTACCAAAGAAATATAAGAAAAGGGTTGTATGGTCAGCCAGTTCCGAGAGCCTCCTAGCCGATCTATGGCTTGAGAGGAGCTCGGAGCTGCGCGGGCCAAGAAAAAATAGCCATATTTTCGCCGACATGGCTCGTGAGATGGGGATACGTGGAATGGAGGTATCGCCCCAGGAGATTAAGGCCAAATTAACTAATCTCACGACAAAATATCGGTGAGTATAAATGAAAAATGCATTTGTATCAATGTATGACAATAGTAAAAATTATTTGCAGAAAAGAAAAGTCCGCTGTGGGCAGCACGGGCGGTAGCCCTTCATCGTGGCCACTGTACTACAAGATTCATCAGATCTTGGGAAACAGTAAATTTTTAAATCCCGACGAATACGTTACAGAAAGCTTAGAAGGTTTACTTTTATATTTGTGTATTTATTTCATTTGCGTATTTATAATTTACATTTGTGTATTTATTTCAGACGAAATTTATGAACCGCCATCGACACCACTAGCGATTGACCAGCAAATGGATGAATCCCAGTCCTCATTTTCGGCTTCAATGGACCCATCAGGAATGGAGTCACCGTGTACTTCTTCAGCAGCTGCAAAAAAGAAGGAAAGCACGCAAAATAAGCTAATCAAAATTTTCGAAGCAAATATAGCGGATATAAATAATCATTTTAAAGGTATACATGAAGACAGTAAAAAGCTTCTCGAGGTTGAAGAAAAAAAGGTGGCGTTACTGGAGCGTCATCATGAGGCAGATGCCGCCTTCAAACAACAACTTTTAGCATTATTTTCAGCACAAATAGAAAATAAATGAACACATTTTGAAATGTACTACAATCAAATAAAATTATAATTTTATGGTTTGTTCACTTACCAAAATAAGCAGTCAGCGCTTGCCTTATTTCTTTGGCGTCTGAATGGTGATCAGAAAATTCATCTGCAAACTCTGGTTGCATATTATGTTTGTCTGCTACGCTTTGTATTCTTAACCAACTTTTATTGAGCCTGTCATTTTTTTCATTTAAAAAATTGTGCAAAATGCAGCAAGCTTTTATGATTTTTGGTGCATTGTGTATACGGTTATCTATCCCTTTACCAACTCTTCGAAAGCGCGCTTTTAGGTGTCCGAATGCGTTTTCCACCACCCTTCTACATCTCGAGAGCTTATAATTAAAAAGTTTTTGGTGGGCGGTATTGGCTGTGGTGAATGGGTAAGGCTTCATAACGTTTTTTGAAAATCGAAAGGCAGAATCCCCGAGAATAAATGGTGTTATATTGACCCCAGAAATTATCTTCTTTCTCTGTTGTAGTACAGTGCAGGTCCTGAGTTTAGCTTTTAGTTTTGATCGCTCGAAAATCATTGAATCGTTGCACCGTCCAGGAGAACCGACGTTGATGTACATAAATCGATATCTGGAAAATACTTTCAATGTATCATTACTGATTTAGAAAAACGGACATACCTGGCATCTACTAAGGCTAGAAGTACACATGAATACCACCCCTTATAATTATAATAGTCAACGGCATCTTCTTTGCGGGAATGTACAGCTATGTGACAGCCGTCTGAAGATGTATTTTTTACTAGGTATGGTTGACTATGAGTCTACAGAACTTACCAATTGCACCAAAGCACTGAGGAAATCCCAACCCTTCGAAGCCCCTAATGAAGTCATTAAGCTTTTCCTCGGTTAACGGAAAAGCATTCATATATTGCGACTTCAATACATTCCAAACAGCATCGCAAAACTCCGACACAATTTGGCACACCGTACTTTTTCCTACACCAAACAAATTCGATATGCTTCGATATTCTGCGGAAGACCCCAAAGCATACAACGCCACAGCAACTCTCTTTTCTAAGCTTATGGCCTTCCGCATATTGGTGTCCAACTTCTCCATGGATTTCAAGTATGTACACAGAGTAACAAAATTTACGCGGTTCATTCGAAAGTTACTTTTGAATAGCTCATCGTTAAAACCGACGCAGTCAGTATCCCAAAATGTTGTTGATCTTTGCTGTAAAGAGATAACATTTGATATATCCAATTATTGAAAAGTATTTAGTTGTGGTTACTCTTGCCCATATTAGACGTCTATTTGATTGAAGAATTTCATTCAGGGTAATTAGTACAGCCTGTTGCTCCATAAGTAATGTAATTATTTGCTCCACTTTGGTGGTAATTCTTCTCCTATATGCAGCCACTTCGCTGTCCAAACTGTGTTCTAATATTAGATCACTGGCTCTACTTGCGAAGTAAGTTTCAATAAAGATAACGCAATCGGTAAAAGGCATTCTTATCACTTTCTAATTATATTTTTTAAAACCACGTCGCAAATGTGAAGGCTTTCATTCAAATTGGTTGCAAAATTTATTTGTTGTGTTTATTTTGCCCTCTTGTTTATATTTTGTTCCAGCTGTCAACGAAAATTCATTCTTGCCGTGTGAACACCTAAATTTTCATTTTGAAAATTCGCTGAAAATTCTGCTTTTCAGCCTCCGTGTGAACACCCTATTACTTCTATTCTCCTTTCTTCTATTCTTTCTTTTTTTTCTCTCGCATTCGTACACGACTCCTTCATGTCATTACGCCTCTTTTTCCTTAAAAACAGGCAGTAGTAAAATCAGTAAGGGCAACTGCAGCAACAAACACAATACGACACGCCCCTTCATTCATCATGCATTCAAAACATGTCGTAAAATGAATTGAATGACGCGAAACGAATGAGCTGGCTGGCAACATAAAACGAAAACATATAAAAGTGTGAGAAATTAAGGAAGATGGAAGAAGTAGTGGGCTAACATCAGAAACCAAAACATAAAAGCTTTGCCTAAAAAAATTTTAACACATAAAAGTAGTCGGTTCCTCGAACTTTGCAATTCCATTGAAATCTAATTGAAAACGCAAGAAATTGTTTTATCTAAAGTTTTCATTGTTCTGAAAAATGTCGCTGTTGCTGTCGTTGTTGTTATTATTATTATTAACAGCGCTGTTGATTTTTTATAAGCAATGATAACAAAACACAAGAGCAAACTTTTAGCCTAAAAGGTAAAAACTCTTGGCTTAACTAGTGCCAAAACTAACCCGAAAACCAACACACCACACCTATCTGAATAAACAACTTCCATTACTTTGAGAGCATTCTACTGCAAAGTCAGAACTAACATTAAGTATTTGTATTTGTGTGTTTTACCTGGTAAGGAATCACACCAACATTCGCTTCGTACTTTGGTGGTATCTGGTAATGAAACGTGACAACAATCACGTGGTATTTAATTGAAATGAAAAAACAAAGGAAGGATTTCGAGCTGTTTAGAGGCACTCGATATAAGTGCGCCGCCAGTGTTTAGGAGGTTTTCAATACACACATAACAACTTCGCCGTATTCTTGTGACGTGGTGACAATAAAACGAATTTCAGCAATGTAATTTATGAGCGAGAAATATTAAATATTGTTAAAAACCTATCCTATTTTTTGTCGTTATAGTCGTCCCTGCAGCGATGCAGGACATGATTCACTGAATGAATTCAATTCGAAATTTTCTCTATTCTGTGTTCCTCCACCAGTGTTGAAAGGCTATGGGTCGAAGTGTTATAAATATCAACGCGTTATAAATCAAGTGTTATAAATTCAATATAAGCCGGCGCAATATCATTCTCAGGAATTGAATTGATTGAGATGGAAGGACCTTAGGTAATTGTAGCAAATTTCTTAAATAGCTTGCCTTACATTGATACATTTTGTTAGTGTTTCGTAGACATATTGACCTACATTCTTGCAAGAACAAGTTAATTTTAGAAATAAAAATTTTGTACATTTTAAGCGCCAAAACTATCCCGATTGGTCTCGAGCATATTATGTCCTTACTGAAACACATAAAGAAAACGAAGTAATACGAGTAGTAATTCGTATCAATAAATCGCATAGGCCTAAAAGGTTAAGTAAAGGTTAATTAAAGGAAATAAGATACCAAACAGGTATGACGCACGACAACGCATTCACAAAACCTACAGAATTGTACTACCGGTGCGGTCGTGATAAATAGATCCAGATGTAATAAGAAAGTAAATTTATTATTTCTCATTACGTTCACGCCATGCTTGGACCATACATGTTTGATAACGTGGTTCCCAATTAGCTCCCCGATCTGACTAAGAACATTTATTCATGATTTCAGACAATTAGGACGTAATGCTCAGTAAATGTGATCTAAACGAATAAAATATCTTTTTTTCGGTTTTTTCATTTTTCATACAATTCAAAAGAATAAGATGAGCAAACCTCAGCAATTTATTTGATGTTGCTGATGTTGATAAATTATTGACAATTTAGTGGAAGTTGTTACATGAACCCAACACTAAATTTAGTTAATTTCGCTTTATTAGAGTTGATCTTATTCCACATTTTACTGTAATCGACCCTTTTCATTATTATTATTCTCCGACATAAACACTCCATACACGCAATCAAACAAACAACCACACACAACTACCCGTCTACCCATACAACGAAATCTGTTCGGGGTCTTTTTTAATGTTCTTTATTCATTCCTTTTATCACTAAACTTCCTTCTCTCCTTTTTCGTTTCATTTGTATTTGCATTAAATTCAATAGAACAGATTTAGAAAATCATCTGTAGTCATGACATTTGAAGTATCTTCATAAATGTGAAAGCAGTTGTAAAGAGTATATCATTGAAAGTTCTGTAAAAGGATTTCCATATGAAAACCTTCAAAATTTTTTAAATAGAATAAATTCTATTCGACCAAACACTGAAATTATTATCATACTTCACATCATAAGTAGTCCTGTGTCGGTACCGGGATAACAATAGTAGTAAGGGATTAGGTAGGGTCTACCTCAAATCTGTAGCCGTTTTTCAAGTTATGATTTTGGAATTTCTTGAAATCTTACTTATGAATGCTGTTGTCCTTGGTGCTATAGAGGTTTAGGAGATAAAATATTGTGTATTGTGCGTAGACACAAAAAATATTGTGTATTTAGACACTTCTTGGTTCTTTTACTTAAGCACTAAGACATCATTTCAATAATCTGAATAATTATTGGCAATGATTTCACACAGTTTTTAAGATTTTTTTCACAGTTTGCAATTTAAGGCAGCAAAATCTTTTGAATTCAATGGTACACATTTCTTAAGTTGAGACGCTTTATGTTTTCAGTTTAAGATCAAAATTAATCATAACTATTAATTAACAAATTAATAATAATTTTTGTTTTAGACTGAAAACATAAAACATCTTCATATAAAACATCGTCAGATTGTATCTCGTTCGTCCTCTCGAACTATCGCCCTCCCACTATTTGATAAATCAGTCATTTTTGAGAGTATCTAAATATTTTCCGGTTTAAAAATTCTATAATCGGTACCTTAATATACTCGTAATAAAATTTTATATGATATTCGTTTAATGCTCGCATTTTCTCTAATCGAAAAACCTAAAACACAAAAACATAAATTGAAAAATATAAAACACCTACAAATATTTCATATTATTTTCGTTACACAATTTATTTTGTACTAATATAATTCAGATTGCCAAGAATTTTTCCCATATTGAAATTATACCCTAATTCAATAATTTAGTGCCTTTCCAATAATTTTCGCAAGCATGAAGGTTGGCGTAATTCCAAGGACACGAAGCAAAAAAGTTGAAAGCATATTATTAGGCAAAGCGTATGTAGAGAATAAAAAAGGAGGAATTATTCTTTTATGCATTACAAGCAATACAAAATAGAAACCAATCTCATTAACTGACCCTTTTTCTTTAGCAATTTCTTCTTTTAAAAAGTTGCTAAACCGTTTTTCTCTAATAGACGTCTCTCTCATGTTTAACCAATTTATTCCTATGAAAAATGTTTAATTTATGTTCATGATCATAATTACATTATCGAAATATTTTTGGCTTTTGTATTGAAAAAGGAAGCCTTTTGAAATTGAAATGAAAGTGATTTCCCTTTTTGCACCTCGTTTTCTATTTTTACCTGTCTTCCATGAAATTCATCTTCTTTTACACAGTGTTTTCTTTAAACTTTTAGCTTAATCTTATCGAGAATGGCAACATATTGATTGATGTTTTCTAAAATATAAATTGATAAAAAACATTAACAATTTGTTCTTTAGGAAACATCAATCGATTATATTATATCTCAATTCATTTTAATAAATATAAATTCATTTTCTCTGACAAAATATTTTTTACAAAATGTTTCCTTTTTTATCTTAATAATTTTATATATGATATTTCTATGATCCATAAATTATTACTTGAAATATTAAAACGATTATCAATAAATTTCTTTAATAGAATATTGAAGGCATACATTTAGATTTTATTTCAAATTTACCAAAAACAAAAATTCTTGTAGTTTTCAAACATTTCTAAATTATTTTATTATTAATAATAATTAATATTAATATCATCGAAAGGAAAATATTAATATTAATTATTATTAATAATAAAAAAAGCAAAATGAATAAAAACTTGAACTAAGACTAAATTTAAAAAGAATAAAAGCAATAATCTTAAATAGAAATAATCAAAATAATAATAGTGATAATAATCAAACAAAATTAACAGAAATAATCAAATAAAAAGCATAATCAAAAATGATTGTAATACAAAAAACAAATTCCCAATTTTTTTCACAATCTTAAGAGCTCCATTATAAATTAAAGTGTTGTTACAAATTCGAAATATGTATTTTCTTACAGTGCCTCAATAGCATAAAAATTCTCTTTAATTTCTCCCACTTTTTTCAATTTCAATTTAAAATATTTAGTAAATATAATCCGATCTTTCTCTCAGTATTAGCCGTTTTACTAAAGAAAAATAATCTTTTGAATACATATTAAATGGATAGATAACCTTCAATTTGGCTATCCTAATGTAAATTTTATTCAATTGTGCTTTTGATGACTAAATGCTGATTATTCGAGTTTTATGAGAAGACTGACAATGAACAAATATTATTCATCATGAGAAAATAAAATATATCAATTGATATCGATAAAAGAATAAATGATTTTACTTGCAAACATTATAAATATCGAAGAAGTGGGAGTGGCACTTAGTACAATTATTCGTAAACAAAGATCTCTCCCTAGTAAGCCTTGAATATTGCAAAAGTAACAACGTTGGATGGCGAGATTTTAATAGATGAAATTAAAATTTTATAAATTAACACGAATTAAATATTTAGCATACCTAAAATAAATAATTGAATCGCAAACTTTAATTCAGTTTAATTATCCCAAATGTGATAAAGCGAAACTCATCAAATAAGTGCGAAATGTACAGCGTGTAACTTTTTTATTCCGCTCAATTTGCTTTCAAATTCATTTCAGTTAAATAAAAAGTGGTATAAATATCAATTTTGAAGACAATTAAGTTTCTGTTTTATATAATTACTAAAATTTTATGTCATATTGAACCAAACATTATTAAATGTCATTATTAGATACATCTGTTTGCACTCTATGGCAGTTGTGGTATTTATAATAATTACCACAAGCCCGCCCTTTCGGTTGCTTCGGGGTGTAACAACACCACCATCCGTGATTAAAACTTAATAATGGAATACAATATAATTACGGAGTGAGAGGAGAAGAAAGGAAGGAAGGGGGAAAGAGAGAGAGAGAGAGGAAGAGAAATAGATAAAGATAATTCCTATTTAAAATTCTATTATTTATAATTAAAATTTCGTACGTGTTTGAATGATTTAACTTTATACTGCATAAATACTCGTGTGTATGTTTTCAAACAAACTATATTTAAAGTAATTGATCATTCAATATGATTTGTCATTAATTGTACTTTATACGTATTTTCATTACTGCAATAAAACCAAAGCAGTGAGATTAAAAATTCGTTGTCCTTTTATATTTATCAACTAATTGTGGCTTTTCGTAAATTTTAATACGGTCATGATCCGATAAATTTTCACTGATGAAACGTGGAAGTCTCTTGAAAAATGTTACGCTCAAAATGTTAAACCATAATGATAACGGATAATAAATAATTCCCCACATCTTAATTTTAAATCTAATTGAAATTATTAAAATACATTTAAAAAAAGTGATATTAGATTTATTCGATGGGGTCGTTATTTCTCTATTACTTCATTTTCTCAACACCTCAGATGTATGTAGGTTCGCTCAGTTACACTCACGTTCCCGCCCTCTCTTTATGTACCTTACTTACAAATTTATTTTTCAGGTAATTCATATTATGCTTGACTCGATTTGTATCAATGCTGGAAAATCGCTATTATAAAATCCAAAAATTTTAAATATCGTATAAAATACAAATTGTTTATAATTCTTCTAGATTTTAAAATATAAAATAAAAAATAAATTATAAAAATTCCGTTTAAATTCTTATTTATATAAATTCAGAGCTTTTAGTGTGCTATGGCAGAAATATTAAAGATTTTATTAAATAAAATTTATTATTCTAGATTATTATTGTACACAGAGAATAATAAATATATACTTTATTTATATTCCATTCAATTTTTTCACTTCAATCATAAATATCAATATTAATAGAGCTTTTTAATTTGTAGTAACAATTTTATAATAGCTCTTGTTCATAACTATTTTAGTGCATTTTAAATATTTTTTATAAAATTCATTAAAGAGACTTCTATAAATTTATACGAAAAAGTTACTCTAAAAGCAAAAGTGTTGTATTCAATTAAAATATTGTTTGTGTTGTTTCGCAAAAAAATCAGAGAAGCAAAAGCTTCAAACTAACTAACAATCAGATTTTTACATTCGAGATATTTATATGAATATTTAGTTTCATATTTTATGAGACGAGCACGATTGAAACACGATTATGCACACAAATTTTCTACAGAAGAGGCATTTTCTAGAGTTTTGAGGGAGACCGGGCATGAATTGATGAATGTAATAAAAATAGAAATGAAAACAATTATTACAAAAAATATATAGAGATTATTCTAGTCAACAATTCTTCATGTTTCGCTATTATTCTATTCAATATTTACTTATTTATATTCTCATATTATTATTTTTTATATCCTTTACCCGAAGGGTTGTATTAACTCTATTCTTCCATTTGTAACGCATTAAAGGAGGCGCAACAGGCATTAGAAACAGGCAATAAAGACAGGCGTGAGAAGTGTATATAATTTTACTCAGAATGACCTTCTATGTCCATTTAGCCGCGACTATTTGTCTTGGTGTGTGTCTGTCTAACTGCTCGTCCGTGTGGAATTAGAGGAGTTAGAATAGAGTACGAATAGCCACGCCTAGTTGTCATGAAATAAATTTGTAAGCCCCAATTTTCAGGATTTAAGCCACAAATTCTTATGAAACGAGTTTAAGGCATATGAGCTCCGGCCAGACCGTTGCTTATTTCTCTAATCTGAGGCTCTTCTATGAGTTTAGAAAATTTCAGAATAATTCTATAAGAGATTCTATAAGAAAAAACACAAATATTTTCCTTCCATATCAAAAGGAAAATATGTTCTTATTACAACTACCTTTTAATGCTGCATCAAAAAAATGTATTCAAAAGTCATCCATTTTAAACCGAATAACGTTTAAGACATTCACAGAAATTTCTTCTTAAAATCATGATAAATTTCATTCAAAATTAGAAACTATGAAATTAAATTGGAAGTTATTGTCAACGAACGACCTCTATTGTGAAAATCCTTAACACGTTAGTTTCGCAAAAGCTTGTAATACGAAAATTATAGTCATATTCATAAATAATCTCAGAAAAGCTATGCTTTAAAATTATTTACTACTGGCTTTTGAAAAGAATAGAAGAATATTTTCATAAAGATCCAAAAGAGAAGAAACTGCAAGAAACAGTAGTAATATTATTCTCGATAAAAAAGAACCACAAAGTACTAATACCTCAGAGATACTCTTTTCCGTCATCCCTTGCCGAATTTAGTGTGTAGACAAACTGGTTTCGGCGATGTGAAAATGGCACTTAAAATGCCACTGTGCCGAAACCGGTTTGTCTGCAAACCAAACTTCAAAAAGGATGACGGAAAATCATTGCAAATATATCATTCGATTCACCCTGTCGTAAAACCAAAAGAATATCAAGAACCCAATGCAAAACAATTTTGCCAAAGATTATAAGAATTCTAACAAAGTCAATAATATAACAAAAAAATTGGCTATTTAATACAAAATTTAATTTACCAGCCACATCGTAAACGCTGGCACTCGTGCAATTTACAGCGTAACATCATTTTTGAATCGTTAGAATACAAAATAAGAACTTACCCAATTTTTCTCCCCCGAAGACAGTCCAAATTGCCAGACCATGAATCAATGCCAAAAGAAGAAACTTCTGTGCCAGCATTGTTGTCGCCGTATTAATGACCTGAAATTATCGATTGTTGTGAGGGCAATGTTGAGGGCGTGAACGAGGGCGAGAACAACGATGGCAATGGTCGATGGACGAGGTCGATGGTAGTGATGGCTCAGACGCCAATTTCAGCAACTGCAAGGAATCGCTTGAGTAGATCGAGATTGAGCAAAGCAAGCGTCGACAGTCTACTATTTTATGATTAGCGTTCTTGATGGTACCATAGTGTACAATCCGTTACCAACCTCATTGGTAATAAAAGTGTTGACGTAGTTGTGCTTAGTTTCCTTAGTTTTTTTTGTCGTTATTACTGCAGTTTTGGTTGTTGTTTTGCTTATTGTTAGTTAAACGACGAGGGTGATGATCGTTGCTCCACAAAAATAATTGATGTTATTCAAAGCAAACACAAAACCATCATCACACTCAAATCAAAAACAAACATTCACAACACTGAATTTTTTTTTTTTTTTGCTCTATTAATATTTTCGAATTTTGTTTAAATGTTTTGAATAGCGATCACTGATATTTTCCTTTATTCTCCTTTTGTTCCTTTCTTTTTCTTGAATTTGTGCTTCAAAAAAATTCGAAAATCGCATTGATCTTCACTTAAACAAATCTTTTAAAAATTATTTTTATTTATCTAATTTATAGCAGTTACTTTTTATATTTCATCCACACGCAAACGAATTTTGTTTTGCGGAGTTTTTTGTGTCGACAAACAATTCAAATATCAAAGCTTCGATTGGAAAAAGTGCATGAAATATTGCATAAATCTATGAAAATACAAATTTTTTTCTTTGTTTTTTTTGTTTGATTTGTGTGGTTCCTTTTTGCGTTTTTCTTTATTTTTTCTTGATTTTTCACTTCACTGAAATAAATTGTATTTATCGTTATCAGATTTTCTCTTTCACTTTCTAGTCACTTTGTGTCACTATCGATTTTTTGCATTGTATACATTTTTCTGAATAGTTTCTCTCTTTTTATCTCATAAAAATTTTTTATCTTTCTTTTAAATTTCAGAGATTTATTTATTTCCAGTGTTTTATTTTGTCGTTATTCGTTTTTTCATCATGCTACTTACTTTAAGGATTTGCTTTCATTACGAACAGTTCTTGTTTATGTTGTGCCTTTTCTTCGTTCTGACATTTCTCACACTTTGTACTTAAGCGTATTTTCCGTAATACCTTTTTCACAGTCTTCACAACTTTTCTAATACTTTGCAATAATTGCTTCTTCGTCTTTTTTCTTTGGTTATTTGCTGATTTGGCCTTTGGCTTTTCCAATCCATTAGTATTATTTCTACGTCTCCTTCTTCTTCTTCACCTTCTCCGTTACTCGTTTTATTCTGCTTCTGTAAACGAACAAAAAAGGAGCCATTTTAAAAGACAATGTTTATTGAGCTGAAGTACAAAATATAAAATCGACCATCCCCAAACAAACCATATCTTCTTTATTCTAAGCTTCTTAAATTTAAGTCACTTCAATGCAAAATCTAAATATTCTTTAAATCTTAGAATACACAAATTCTAGATATTACATAACCCTTCGTTAAAATTACTACAACAATCAAAACATCACCAGCAATCATATTTGCGTGTAAGAAGGACTAAAAATTAATAGGATTTAAAGTAAAAGTATTTATAAATTTGTTAGTAATTATTTAGTAATATTTTGAGTGTGGTATAACTTCCTCTGTAATCAGTTTTGGATTCATCGGAGTACGGCCTCCTAAAAATGACTGAAAATACTTTTATAATGAAATATTGTCACAAAATAATGTGATCATAAAGAACGGATTTTTGGAATTGAGTAACAATTATAGTGTCATTTCCTTGGTAAAATATTTTCTCTCAATACGTCGAATCCTGCAAAGCCATTTAAGTATCAAATCCTTATCAGTCAGTTGAGAAATGCAGTTCTAAAAATGGATGATTTATTATTTACTTAAAAGGAAGGCGTGACATCAGGCTGATTATCTACTATATTAAAGTGAATAGATTGGTAAAGTGGCAGATTTTCTCTATTAAAAAGATGCACATGACTGTATATTCCTGAACCTAATTTCATGACGGTAATCCTACTCATTCTCAAGTAATTGTGGTTTTTATCACCAGTGGGCGAACTGCGTTCATTTATGCAAATATAATTCCGTATAATGCGATTAATTTGGTAATGAAATTCGCTTTAAATACTCCCTACACCTCAAATTTAATGGCAATACCTCTACTCTACCTTCTCTAATTGTGATTTCTCCAGAAACAAACAAACAGACAGATAGAGGAAGAGACAAGGAGACAGACTCAGGAACCGATTATAAGCCCTTATCCGTCATGACTCTTTTTATGCCTTCCAATTACAAGCCACAACTTAATATATCCTAACTTTTTAAGGTGTAAGGTATGAAGAAACTCTTACAACAAAATTAATAAAATAACAATAAAAATTATAAAATATATTTTACCCTCTTAATCTTATCCTTTAAGGGAAGTTAATAAAATTATTACAATCTCGTAAAAGAGATTCGTCTAATTAAATAATGGACAAAGAAAATATTGACAACGTGCTACTCGGAATGACCAAGAGGGTAATGACATGATAATGGATTCTAGTTACTTTTCGTAGTAACTACATATTTACCCTTTTCTGTGTAATTAAATAATAAATACCTCAAATATCGCAAGCCTTTTACGACACCGCAATGGATTATAATAAACTTTTGTGTTTGACTTTGTATGCAAATGCGGAAGTGAGTCCATGCAAGTGTGTGTGCTTGTACGTATGTATGTATGTACGTATGTATCCCTTTCTGAGTGAGTATAACTGAGTTTGTGTAAAAGTTTATATAAGTGTGTATTGCGGCTGCAGATTTACTTTTTACTTAAATGGAATTAAAGCCTAAACAGTAAACAAACAAAATATTCAAAGCACAAACACAATAAACATAAATACCTTTTTGTAATTTGAATTTCGATTTTTTTCGTTTTCTTTAACTTTTTAAAAATTTTTCAAACAGCCAAAGTTCTTCATAAGCCACTGTTGTTTTATTAAAAATGTTTTTGAGAAAAAAATAATAACAAAATCCTAAATCTAAAGCGGAAAGAAATAAAAGGGAAGGTAATCCTTAAAACTATTGCCTACATTCAAGGCCTTAAAACTATTGCCTACGAGATACATTCAAGGCCGTCACATTACAGTTTTCAATAGAATAAGAAGCCAGATTCAGAAGATACACTTTTAAAAATCTGATTCATGCAACACATGATTTTCTTCTACGGCTGACTGACTCTAATCAAAACAAGAGGTTCAAAAGAAGATATTATAGAAGTACAAACGAAAAAATATCCATGGTTAAAACATTGCTAGAACAGCAACCTGACTCTGACGAATTCTGACGAAATCTTGTCGTCTTTTAGTGGTTACTGTGGTCTCTAGAGATGTCAACAAAAACATACATGTTGATAGCCTTCGTGGAGTTCTAGAGTAATTAATAGTTATTTAAGTAAAATGAATCTTGCTTGAAACTTGAGTTCTCTCATAAAAGCCTACAGCAATCATTATAACTTATGCATGAATTGAAAGGTAAAAGGCTCAACTTAATCTGCTGATTACATTTTGATTAATAATACATTTGTCATTTCATATAAAAAAAGTCCAATCCAATAAGCCTTCAAACAATACTGACGCCATATAAGTACCTAGGAAAGTTGTGGAGATATAGCCGAGATATTTCCAAATTTGAAAGAGCTGAAACTCTGAAACTAACCGAAAACGAGACCAATCCAAATAGTTGCTGTGGTTGGAATTCCTACGGTAAACAACAACAACAAAGCACAAGAAGGAAATAGGAGAGAGTTAGATATCTTAAGATTAATTAAATTTTTTAGACATTTTTGATTTACCTACATTTTGTAAAAAACCTCTCTCGATAAAGTGGCCATTTTGCACAACCGATTAGAAGCAAGTTCGAAATTGCAAAGAGAGTCATTCTATCTCTCAAAAACACTGCGACAATCTGTTTTTCAATTATGTTTTACAAGATCCTACAAGAAAAAGACTCCTTTCGCACAAACGACTGTAAACAAAAAAGTAGGTGCAAGACTAGATGTTAAAACATTACCAAATAGTACAGACCCCACGACGATCTAGTCAAAATAGAGCCAGAGGCAATCAAAATGTGTATTTGCATTAAAGGCAGAATTTGGAGATTATTTGCGAATCAGAGTCATAAATTAACAAAAATTAAATATTATAGAAGTAACTTAATTATGTATAAAAAGCATAGTTTAGTCGACATTTAATAAATCTATCGCCTCCAAACCAACTCCATAGTTGTATGATTCATATGTGCTTTTACCGTTACAACGCAGGCATAATGAAGCATTAATCATTCAGTTCAGTTTGTACCACCGCAAGGGCGAAATTCACGCAAACAAAAATGTTTTAAAAATTACAACGCTTCTATTTCCCTTCAGTTTCTTTCAATTTCCCTGTCTCTTTCTCTCTCTCATGGTCTACTCCATCCAATTTTCTATTAAACCCTTCTATTTATCTTCCTCATTTTCTCTTCTTCTTCTCAGTTGATAACCGTTCACACATCATTAAGCACAAGCTGAATCGCAATAGTGAATTGAATAAAATAGCTTTATAAACAAGAACAATTTTGGGCTGATATCCGGTGTTTCAAGAAATGGAGAATATATATTTATGGCACAGACACACTTTTTTGCATTCAACATTACTTGTTTGAATTTAATATTAATTCGAATAAATTGATAATTATAATCGAATTTAAATACAAAATATTGTCAAGGTATAAGTATCATAAATCAGCCCAATAAAATGTTAAATTTAATTATGAAACAATTCCAGACATTCGAAACAAAAAATTAAAATATTATTCCCGTTTTTATTCCTTCTCCAATGGCGCTTTAAATTGCATGCAAAACAATAGAATTATTGAAAGTATCTCGATTTTATACTCGAATACACCTGAATGAAGTTATGCGTTGGAAGTGTGGAATAAGTGTAAAATAATATGACACAATATAAAATATTTTAAGAAGCAAAGTAAAACAAAAAAACGTAATATTAATCTCCGGAATCCATTTGTCCTCTCTATTTACATAATTCCTTATTTCATTTCTATTCAATTCGCAGTTCTCACTCATTCCACTTAAAATCGTTTCTTTCTGAATTTTTACAATAAAAGCGTCGTCACTCAATGGGGTGAAAATTACATTGAAATTTTGATATTACGATAAAAATCCCTTTTTTCCTACTTCCGACATAAATGCTTAAATCCTATTTTTTCGTAAATTGTTTTTTTTAAAACATTCAATCAACAAACAAATAGCAGCAGCAACAACTACAATAACAATAAGTTGTAAAAGCGAAGGAAGTTTATAAATTATTTCCATAAAAGTTTTTATATATTTTTTTAAGATCATGTAATCAGAAACGTTTATACGTATATTTTTGTATTAAAATTCGATACGATTTTATGCTGCTGTGATGTTCGTAGGCAGAAGATTTTACTGCACGAATTGTTCCTTTTTATTTTTCCATTTACGACCCTTCTGTAAAAGGTAGTAATCAATACAGTTTTCAATACATTACTATAAATTATTGAAGTGCCTTCCATAACAAAGTGTCTGTCAGATTTCTTAATAAACTGCATGGTACCTACATGATCCATAGTACTGTCTATTAAAAATGTCAAGCTTACGAAAACTTATGAAGAGGTTAACTAGTTCCATTTCTTACACACGTAATCAAAAATAGGAGCATTTAATATACGGAATAGGACATCACTTTCCCCCACCCCGTTCACGAGTTTGTAACAAATCGGTATAAATTCTTATTGACTACTTCGATACGAGTATTTTTAAACCACCGAGCTCATAAAGGCCATTTCATATTTTATAACAGATAAAGAAGCTAGCTTCAACCTGTCAGAATCTTATATATCCTACACACGTAATATAAAATTATAGTTATTATGGGCAGTACGCGCCATTTTTAATATGGCACATTTCTCTTTTCTGGTTAAATTTTCTGGTTACTAACTCATCTTCAACAGAACTTTCCCCAGAAAAGTCCTTAAATGGAATAGTATAAAAGCGGGCGTGACGCACCCATTTCTGGTGCATTGCGACATAAAGTCTGCCACTGCCATCTCATCTACAAAATTTCAACAGAGACTGAAATATGTTGTTCATAAAACAAATAGTCATTATGCCGATTTTGTCCATGTTCAATCCCAAGTAGTCCATAATTACAAAGAATATTCGCGCCAAATTTAATGTCGATTTGTCCTTACGTTCGCACTAATCGTAATGTTCGCAGTAGGCAGGCAGGCAGACAGACGGTCAGACGGTCGGATTTTTTTAATATTTTTGGTCATCGCAACATCGGCTCAGGAGGTAGTTCTGAGCAACATATATATATAATTTTCCATACCTACTCCTTCTTCCTTAATGCATTCTCTCCGGGTGTAGGAGGGTATAAATGGAACAAAATCAAATCAATTCAGCTGTTTTTATAATTTTTGAAAAGAATTATCTCTAAACGTATTCATTCATTGATAGATCATATTTTCGATAATATTTTAGATTGCTATTTTTATTCATCCAAAATTTTTTTATATTATATATATTTATTAATTATTATTTCAATTTTTAGCTACAGTTTGTTGTATAATATTAAACTATTTGATGTCGTAAAACTAATTGAAAATTTAATAAATTTTTAATTTTGTTAAATAAAATTTAAAACATTAAGAACATTTGAAGAAATAAATTATTACGGTTTTGTGTTTAATTCCTTTTAAAATATAACTTTACTTGAACATTTTTTATATATTTTTAATTTTCGATTATTATTATTATATGCGACAATTTGCTTTTAAAGAGATATTGTGAAATAATGTCAGATTTTATAATATATACCATTTAATTTCATTTTGTTAACATCCATCACTTTTTTTTCGAAACTATAATTGTTTAAATTATATTTACTTTTTAAAGTGAATTATCAATATACTTTAACGTTGATAAAACGACTCTATTAATATTCACCCTCACCCTTTCAACTTACTTTCTCTAACTAATTAATTTTTTTCCAATTAATTTATTTGAAGCGTTTTATTTAGTCAGCAGAATGAGGTAAACTTATATTTGCACAAGAGTTTGTTGGATTTTATCATTTCTTCTCCAATAACTTTCAATGTCAAATAAAATGAATGATTGATTTCATTTGAATATCTTCACTCATTATCATCATCACCATATTGATTATCATTGCGACATCTAAACGAACCCATTGCATTTTTAATTCGCATCGCAAAGCAACATAATTTCACGCATGAATTAGCAGAATATCCACAATTGATTCACGAACTATGTGTTGCACGAAACGTACACCGATCGCGATCATTACCATGTACGATTATTTAAGCAACGGGTGCAATACTACCAAATAATGAAAACCAACTAAAAGCAATTGTTGGCCAACTGGCAGCCTTTTTCAAAACAGCCTTATGCAGCATCAGTCAAACTAGAGAGAAAAATCTGCAAGGATACGTCGTGAGGAGCTTTCACGTTTCAAGAAGACTCATAAGAGAGTAGAAAATATTTTGCGATGCTGTGAGAATTAGCGAAAGAAATAGAGCCAGAGAGAGCAGTTACAGAAAGAACTGTGTCACCATTGAAATCTGAAAAAATGGTTGGTCGTTTCTTACTGCTGTAGAAGTGGTGTAGTGTGCAGACTACACAACCAGCTTTACTTTTCTAATTTCGACTTTTTTCTTTCTCTCCATTCTCTCTCTCCTCTATCTTTTTCCGCTATTTTCTTTATCTCTCCCTCTCTATCTCTCTCTTTATAGTCTCACAATATTTTCGCTCATATTATGAATTAGATTTTGTTCAAACCTTAATTTTGAGAATTTTGCAGACTAATTTTAGCGTTGATTTTACTATTGTTTAATAAGAAAATAGTTTATATTAATAGCTTGGACTGTTCATTTATGCCGCAGCTGATAATTTGAGATCTCGTCATTTAGAAGCACTTTCGTATGGAAGTAACTCGGAGGTTGCGTATACGACATGATGTCCCTCTAATTTACCTTTAAATTGGTTTTATTCCTTTTCGTTTCATTTATCTAATTCGATTCTCAATTCAATCATTATCACCTGTCTACGTAATTTTTTTGATCTATTTACTTTCTTTTTTTTTATTTATTCAGCTATTCCTTTGCGCGATGTTCATTCATCGGAGATAGCAAGAAGTTACCTCCCACTGCTTTGAGGTAAAACCGTGCTGGTAATTCAACGGCTCACGTTCGTTTCCTGTAAGTTTACATCTTCAAAACCGCACTAATTTTAGTGATATCCTCTGTCGCTCCCACTTCGCAAACACAACCATTTCCATTCGTTTGACGGGTGTTCAAACAAATTTTTTTAGCCAAATTTTTCATCTTTGGAAAAGAACTTTTTTCCTTAATATATTTCTACTTTTATTTTCTTTATATTTTCCCTCTCTTTTAATTTTTTTCCTATATTATACAATGTGTTTCTCCTTCTTTTCCTGTTTTCCTTTTCAAAAATTATTTACTGTGTCCGGTTCTTTTTTCATTTTGCTTGATATTTTTAATTGTCACCCGCTTGCGGTTGCGTAATACATTTTTCTCACTTCAAAAGTGAAAATTTCATTAAGTGTTAAAAATTTTTTACAAGCGATTGAATGAATTTGACCGTTGCTCATTTTTCAATCTCTCATTCATTCATTTTATGTTTTTTTCAAGTTGAGCATTGTGGATTACAGTTATATATAGTTCGATAGTTTGATTTATTCCATTTTATTTTGTTATTATTTTTTTATATATTTTACTTTATTTGTAAATTTTCTATTCCTATCGGTAATTTAATCTCCACCAATAATTTGATAACATGATTTCACGTAGTTTTTACTGCAGATAATTTTGCTTTCATTTTTCTTTTTCACTTAAAATACCGAAATACAATGAAAGAAACTAAAACATTGGAAGAATATACAAATTATATTTAAAATCTAATTTATATAAAAGCTTACTCATACAGTAAACCAACTTTTGAAGTTTGAACGAATTAATAAATGTTATTTATCCAATCTTTCCCTATCGCTCAATCTCTCGGCCACCATCCTCCTTTCTCCTCCCTTCTTTACCTTATACCCCTTTCCTGACCAATCTCCCTTAGCCAATTCCAAAATTTACGAATATCCATGAGAACATTAATTAAGGTGTCGACTCTTTATAAATTGTATATAAAGCACTAAGTGCACCGAAAAGACCAATACATTAAACTAACATACTCTGGAATGACATCGAATATTCAGGAATGGTTAAACCCCAAAGAAAGAGGTAAAGGAACTCTGTCAGGAACAAAGACAGACTTTTCCGTTCACAAAATATTTTGTCCTCAATAAGCCGGTTGGTGGGTCACAGATGTATCTGTGGCATTTCGAACTCTTTTTCGAAACATTCTTTCAAACATCTGAACCCGAGAAAGGTTTCGTGATTTGTTGCTTCTTTTAATTCAAGAATAAGAAAAACAGTTTTCCTCAAAATGCTTTGATAAAAATAAACTATAAAAACAGTGAATTCTATTTTATTTTTGTTTTTTTTTTGTGAATGATAACCTAAATAATTCAGGAAAAAAATTTTTTTTGCTTTTCATTTTTTGGAGAATACACGAATTATATCCTTAAGTCTAGAATTCGCTAAGCAAATCGAACCAAATCGAAGCAAAAGGTTCTATAGTCGCTTACGCAAATCGAAGAGCGAAGAGCTGGAGACAGGAAATCAACTCCAATAGTCCATTTACTTAATAAGATTTTGGCAAAAAAAAACAATGTAAAAATGAACAATTTTTAACGTGAGTGAGGCAAGAAGCGGAGCTAAAAGTTCTAAGTTTAAATTGCTTAAAGCGATTTCATGATCAAGTCCAGTCAAGTTCAAGCAGTAAACGGGCGAACTTTTGATGAAAGATTATCTGAAACTTATTACTGAAATTATTGAACTTTTCGGCAACTAATCTGGAATTCCGAGTTTATGAGCTTAGTAATCGATAAATTTCTTTCCGACTTATTGACAGAAAATAAAAATAGTTACAATAACGATTCACTTCCTCACGTTTCCTCTCTGTCTGACTATTTGCCTACCACTTTCCATTCTCCCAGCACTCTTTATTTTCACTATTTTCCTTCTCCTTTCAATAAATTTATACGTTGAAAAAATTTATATAATTTTCCAGTAAGCCCTTATTCCATATTTTTTTGAAAGGAAACCATCATTCTTAAGTAGGAAACCCGCAATAAAATTTTAATTTAAAAAAATTTTTATTTACTATTTTTGTTATACGAATGCATAATGTACTTTTACGGAAATTTCAGTTCATTTCTTCCTTCGCCGCTTCTGTAAGAGATTCTTTCTGAAGTCATGACACATTTAGTATTTGATAAAATTTAAGCATAACACTAAAGAGCAAAAACAACAGATAATTGATGTTTAATGTTTCAATTACTTTCATTGCTCCAAAATGCAATTGATGTCGTTTTGTTTTCGCTCTTTCATTCTTCAATTTAGCAATTTAATCATCTGTGCAGAAATTTATTCTCTTCGTAAATTTTTTTATGTTTTAGAATCTCTTTTCTAAATCGATTCCCAGGTATTGATTGCTGCCATTATTGTTATTGTCCTCGCTGTTAAAATCTATCGTTTCGCGATTCAAATTTATGACAGATTTCTCTTTTTTCGAATTTATGTTCAAATTAAATTTTTTCCACAGATTTTCAGCCATCTGACAACTTTTACCTCCGATCTTTAATTAAATTAGTTTTATAATTACTTAATGATATATTTTATAAAAATACTGAAAACCACAAAATTAATTTTACACATAATTGCCATTCGCTCAAATAAAAACTTATTCCCGGCGTAAATAATTTTCTGTCCTTTCTACCATTTCGAATGGAAGCTAATCTTTTCGTTCATTTTATTCATTTTTCATCCCTTTAAAGAAATCCAACTAATACCAAATCCAAAAGGACGACACACCACACGAGAGCATTTATGTCCATTCAGTTTTTGGGATTGTTGTTATTGTTGTTGCCTTCGAAGGTAAGAAACAAAAAGAAACACAAACATATCACGACCTGAAGAAAACGGAAGGACTAAAAGGTGGAAGAACTGGAAGTATTTAAATGCGAAATGATGAGGGATAAAAATAATCTTCGACCCTACAGATTTTCGTTAATTCTATAGAATTAGAATAAACAATGCATACAAAATTTAAATAGCAAACAAATAAACCAGGTTGGGCATTAACCCTAAGCCTAAATTATAATGTTATTTTATATACTCCATTAATTGCATGGAAGTGACTCATGACCATTTATAATCGGGTTAATTCCTCACCTAAATTTAACCTGAATTAGCCAACAATTTTTGAACTGAATTTAGTCGTTACGAACCCCTGAAGGAATTAGGAAAAGGAAAACATTCTTCCCTCCCTGCAAAGCAATCCCTAAAATAAAAATAATATGGTTTTAATTGAGGGAAAATAATCATACGATCATATAAAAGTTTTTAAAGACTTATTAAATATGAATTATGGATTAATTAGCTTAAAAAATTTATATGTATAAATTATGTAAATAATAAACTTTTGAACGTCGCCTATATATTAAACGTGATTGCGTATGATAGTGACTTCTCCTTTTCTTCATAACCTTCTTTCTCTACGTCGAAGAAACATCCTTCAAAATGTTACCAGCTTTTTCAAAAAGAAATCCACTTTATTTACTTCACAAATACTTCGAAATCTAGTAATGTTTAATGCAACAAAATTATTTAATGAATGATCTTTGCGTTTAAAGTGTTGCTTATAATTATTTTCATTCTTCGTTTTGAACCCTTTTCGCAGTTTCCTATGTACATTTTTGTGCGTACTTTTCCTTTATCCGATTCATTGTTCCAGCGTGCTCTCAATGGCTCTTACATTATCCATCCTCAGCCATTTCCACTTGGCCCAGTTACTTTACTGACATCTAAACTTATTGCAGCTGCTTCAATTTGCTTCGGTTGTTGCAGTTGCAGCCGCTCATCATTACCGTACATAGATGCTAAAAGACGTACCCAGTTACAGTTACAACTAAAATTAACGCTTCTTTGTTCAATGATGACTTCTAAACCAATGACTAGCTACCAAACAACATCACAAGCTTAAACTGAACTTTTCCCTTTCTATCAGAAATCATCCAATTTTAATACTTACCACACTCTTACACACTAATACTTACACACTATTCCATGCTTTCGCACGTACACGAAAGCAATGTAGTACAAAGGGAAGAAGTTTTGTAGTAGATATGAAAAGGAACGCAAGTAAAATGAAATGAATTTAAATACAATGAAATAAAATCTCGGTTGAAACGTTCAACGAGCTCGTACCGTATATTCATCGGTTTTCCACAATTTTTTACTTTCAGTTTTTCAATTTCAGATTCTTCGGTCGTTGACGTGCATTTTAATGAATGAGTGATTATATTTCGGTAAATACAGTTTACGTAAAAAGATTTATTTTGCCAAGTCGTCAGTTGCCAGCCGGCAAAAAAAAGAACGCCAAATTCTAGAACACCGAGGAATCAATTTTTAACCCTACTCATTGCGATTTTTGAGAGATGGGAAGGCCGACTTCGGAAGCTACCTGCAGGTCCTTGGTATATTTTTTACATATGATTTTTATTTTATATTTAAATATGAAACAATTTTTAGATATATTCTTGGCCTTGACGCTGAAATTTCTCTTTAGGTCAATAGTCATTTAAATTTCTAAAATATAAAAAGTAATGAATAAATAACTTCATAATAACCAAATAATAACGAATGATTAAGGTATTAACACTTGTATAAACATATCATAATTAGTTCCCATCCATTCAAAAATTTTGTTCTCATCCATTGAAATTGCTTGAAGGATTATAAATTATGAGTATTTCCTCAACTTATGACAAAATACAATATGACTTATTTGTCATGACAAACTTATGACTTATTTCTTTCCAACTTATGACAAATACAATAGCGTATTTATATGTATTTACCTTTTTGCTTTCATGTCTACATGCCATTTGTAATCGGCGATGAAGTTCAATGTCAATGGCAACGACAAATGACAATTGCTAAGCTGAAGTTGTGGAAAAATAAGCGCTGTGACAGACATTTTGACAACAGGCACTCAACAAAAAAGAAATAAAATACGAAATTGAAGAAAAATTGTTTTTGTATTTTTTTTTTCTTTATTGCAAAGCAAACCGTTTTCTTTTGATTTTTAGAGGTTTATCATAAAAGAATTCATTAAAAGATTTTACGTATAATATTATTTATTCCTGCAGGAAATATGTGTGGAGGATTCTTTTCTTCTTTGTGTATGTATATCCTAAAATTTAGTGTTCTTGTACATTTTTTCCGGATTAATTCATTTTATTAATATTAATCGATTTCAATCGATTACCCTTTACTTTTCGTTACCTTCTCTTATCGATTGCCTTTCATTATTTTGAAATTACTTTCCCATTTCTTGGTCTTCTACTGCGCATTAATTCGTTTCTTTCAACTTTATTTGTTCAGCCATATTTTATTTAATTTAGGCCATATTTTTTGTATCAATACCATAAAGGAACTTCAAGAGATTAAGTCATTCCAGTTTGCACATAAATTTCTTTTGAGTTACGATGCACTCAGTTTTGGTTGAGAACCATGCGTTGTTTGATTGTTGCGAGCGAGCAAACAAATTAAGCAATCAATTATTTGAAGAAAAATCATTCTTTTTTTTCTCTGAATGAATAAATAATGATCATTGAATCGCGTCACTATCCATTGAAAAATGGATAGTCTAGCGAAGGTATTGATTGATACGATTGCGTAGGTAACAATTGCTCTGAAGAGCGGTTGATTTGCAATCAGCTTTATTGCATTTGCCACACACTTTTTCTGTTATGCCATACCGCCATGCATCAGCAATGATATGACAAAACAACGACACCAAGGGAATCGCGGGTTGAGAATGGGGCAGATTATTCATGCGTAACTTTCATCAATATTTACGTACGCTGTAACAATATATGTATTTTCATACATATATAGTATAACGTATTTGAGACATATCCTTTCCTACTACTAGTTTTTCTTCTTATTTTCTTCTTCTTCTTCTTCACGTTCTTCTATTTCTTTTCTTATTCATTGGTTTTCTCCTGATCAAAGCAATTGGCGGCTGCTTTTTGTTGTCACTTTTAAAACCTTCTTTTTGAAATATTTGCACAATTCTGCTACTTTTTCGAATTTTCTTTCATTCCTTATTTTTTAATCTTTATTTTTTATTATAATTTATATACTTTTTTCATTCTTATACTCAGGTAAAGCGCTTCATCCTTCCTACAGTTACCACTCATCTTCTTTGTTATTTTTATTGCTTCCACTTTTTCCTCATTTGCCACAAGTAGGACTTGATATGAAATAAGCAAACCATTCTTTCAATAAAGCAATCGCAATCACTGTCGGCATCCTGCATCCGATATCCCGCTTGCTTGCTTCTTTGCTTCCATGCTGTGTCACGTTGTATCACGTTGAATCATTTTGTATCGACAATAATATCGACCTCGATGATAGGCGTGTCATATCCTTGTAGATGGAATCGGTTGGAATAGATAGAAGAATAATAGAGGTCATACCCATACCCTAACAATCCTATACTTTGTTCAAAAAAGTCCATAACAAAAACAAACCAACAACAACAACACAACCCACAAAGAAGAAATTTCTGGTGATGCACTAAAAGTTAAGGAAGTCAAACGAAAAAACGAGAACGAGCATCGTGAACAAGTGAACATCGATAATCATTGAGGTCTTCCAGAAACAGGCTTGAGTTTGCCGCCAGCTTTCAGATGCTGTTCATATTAAGAGCCTTCGCAACTTATCTCAGTATCAGGATTATTTGTTGTATCGCCTTAACATCCTCTTCTTTTGGAAAGTATTTACGTTTCTCCCAACAATCACATCGTAGTTATAGAGAAACTCAAACCTCAAAAGTAGCACGGGGAACAAACCCAAAGGGTACCCAAAGGTTTTTTAACCAATGCTTTGATTTTTCAAAGGGAGTCGTATATTATTTATGATACCCGCTTAAAGCGAAATTCTTCAAATTGTCCGTTCCATAATAATTTCCATAATGATTTCATTCATTTGAATTTATAAAGGACAAGCTTTTTAATTGAAAAATTATTTTATTACAGAATATCTGACGACAAACCTCTGTATCCACAACGAAAAGTTTCGAACTGCATGTTATTGTTGTGCAAAATGCAAATTTCAATTTTATTCTGCTAGCCATTTTCAAATTATTTCGAAATCCTTCGAAAGCCTTTCAAAAACGAGCCCTTTGATAACTAGACTTTTGACACAAAGGATTATAACAGAAATTGGGTTGGATTGGAAGAACAGAATTATATAATATAGCAACCCAAAATCCAAAGAATCGCCTTCCTATGCGTAATATTTTTTGCGTTATATGCAAAACTTTACAAAATCCCACAAGAGAAATGTCCCCTAGGCACAACAGATTGTACCCAAAAATAATATCGTAAGTTTTCACTATTGCGGTAGATTCTTTATTATACACAAGGCACTATAGGTCGACGTTCATCTTCTGCTGTTTTAATGAATAATCGATTAATATTTATATAAGCAATTTATATTGTCCCTTAATCACACAATCCTCCTAACTTGATTTGATCGATGTGAGATATACTGGCTCTTTAAAGCACACGGAAGTAATGAGATTTCTAAAAGTTAATTTTTATAAATGTAGGCATGTAGGATTGTATTTTATATATCCTATGCTCATTTTATAAGTTTTTAGTTTAATGTTAACAGCCAGTGGATTATTTATAACCAGTAGGGCATAACTCGTATTAATTCGAATATAAATTTTGAGTGAAAAATTTTTCTTGAAGTTGAAAAATTCAGCCATAAACACATAAAAACCCATATCAGCCTTTAGAAGTGCCCGCGGCACTGCTACGAACTCTCCAGATCTCACAGCCCGTCTGAGAACAAAAAATTTGTTGGCCCGTCTTTTTTGCCCGTCTGTGAACACAAATGACACACAACATTTTTGGCGAATTCATATATATAAATGTATATATACTATATTTATATTTCCTGGTTCTGTCATGTCTTTTTAATGTGTTACAAATGAAAGTATAAAGTTAACATACCATCGACCTTTGGAGTGTAGCGTATAAAAAGTAATAAAACAGAATTTGATTTATTTATGCAAAAACCACTTTGTTCTTATGGTTTCCCCGTGACGAACTCCGTAATGATCTTAAAGAAGATTTCGTAATGAACCTAGACAACTTCTGTTGGGACTCTTAGCAACTCCTTTCATAATGCATACCATGAATATGTGAATGTTTGGTAAATTTAGTGCGTTTTTTTGATAGAAATCCTCTCATACCTTTTTCTCAGCACTTTTCTTTGCAAATTCTTTCTATTTTCCAGTTAGTTCAGCCAGACACCTTTCAAAAAGTTGTAGTTTTTTTTCTGCTACTCTGCCAAAAGTTGTTATTGTTACGCGGCAGATATTTGCTTTTCTAGTTAGGCCGACGTTCCATAAAATTATGGTGTATATAATATTTATAGCCGAAGCTGTTCTATTTTCAATTCTTGTTGTAGCCTGCATAATTGTGGTCTAGTTTTTGCATACTTTTATTCTTATTTACTCGGGTCAAATTCAATATTTTGTTTCCTCTATTTTATAGCCACTATTTACGAACTCTATAAAATCCTAAAAGTGATCAGATGCAGAATTTTCAAGAGATTCTTATAGAAAGCTGTAGATGTGAGTTTAGCAGATCTCATGGCTTATAAAGCAATTTTTTATTCAATTTGCCTGGAATAATATTATCTCAAATGGGTTATCTGTTATCCTGTATCACTTTTATTTTTTTTAAAGGCAATAATTTTTATTTGCGGCGCACTCTATTCTTTCGCATTTCACAGTTTAATCGCACCACATCTCTATTCATTGACTATCATTGGCAACCCACCGACTTATGGTTGTGTAACCTTTATATATTTATCTACGTCATTCCTTTATGCCTTCCTATTTTATCACTTTTCATCCGCTCGTATTTATCATAATCCATTGCCGTTCTTCCCGTTTCCAAACTATAGTCCATCATTCGCGACTTGCCTTCCTTTTTCATCTTTTGTCGGTCTATCATTTTATAGATCTGAGTGAAACCGTTAAATTTCATCTTTGTCTACTTTTGTCGCCTGTCACATCTCTTCAACTTTTCGAAAGTTCGCAAAAACCAATGTATAATTCCACAGACAGACATCACTTACATTTAGAAAAGTTACTGAAGTTATCACAAGCATGATAATATCGAAGGCACATTTTTGTTAGTGTCATTTGCTTCTTCTGCTTGAAGCAATATATCCCAATGTTGAATTCACTTTAGAAATATCTTGATTAAATTCTAAACAGTTTAGAAAGGAATTCGCGGCAATCTTAAATTAGTAAAAAAATTAATTCACGGTGTACCAAAAAACTAATCGCTGCAAAAATGTTTTTCAAATTTTTGCTTTATCCAAATTTTGTTTTGGCGTTTGAAAAAAACTTGTTTTATTTCTTTCTATTTTTCTATTTTTTGAATCTTTCCATTATTCTATTTCATTCTATTTTTTGAATCAGAATCTTCTTCTGCTAAATAGCTTCTTCTAAATAGCTTCTTAAAAATGCATGATTATTGTTCCTTCGATAAGACATAATGTCTCCACATTGCTAAAACATTCCTGAAAAACCGAAAGCAAAAACACAGTCGGGAACAAATTCAAAACTAGATCGTAGAAACTACCAAAAACAACTCCAATATGGAAAATTGTAAAATTTTAACAACTTTAGGAAGTGTCGCTGGCGCATTTAAAGCAAAAAGGAAGCGTTACTTAGTAGAAACCCATTCTCACAACTACTACATTCCATTCTATTTTTCGCCCCTTTTAACCTTTCAAATTTTATTGCTTTCAATTCCATTCAATTCAATTTCGAAACTTTCATTTTAGAGAACAAGGGTACAAATCTCAACGAACTTTGCACCATTTTTCCACTTCTCTCTTTTTGTTTTACCATCTTTTTATTTCAGAATCTTCATACTGTTTCATGGATTTTACTTCCCACACAAAATTTCGTATCTACTCTCTGGACATTTTCAGTACAATAAACGATAATGAAATTTCCGTTTAAGGATTCCAAACAAATATAAAGTCAGAACGACACTTGTGTTGTCAAGAAAGAAAGCCTGCTGCCAAGGGAAACAAACCTAGCCAACGTAAAGTAGCATCACCAACAGCAATTATATTGAAAGGAAAAGACCACTGTGTTTAAAAGTGATTTTAATAAAATTTAATATTCAACTTGCTCTTTATAAAAAAATATTACGAGTGTAAGGAATTGTCAGAAACAGGATATTGTAGAATATTGCAGAACTTCTTTGCGAATGAGCTAACTTCCTCGAGTGTATAGGACTCCCGCCCTCTTAGAGGAACGCAGTAGATTAGAGAAACTCTATATCGTCATAAAATGGAATTACTGAAGATTGAATATATCGAAAATCTAATATCGATTTAACGTAACATAACTTAAATAATTTAGTCGTTTTATAATGAAATTTAATTTTTGCTATTTATTCATTTGCGTTAATTTTCTTCATTAATAAATTCATTAAGAAGTACACGCGCACATATAAAAAGTTGTTACTTTCTTCATATCGATAAAACTATCTGAATTTTGAACATGATTAATTTCATTCCTTAACGAATTTATCAAACCCACAATTATTAATTATAATTAATGAGTAAGAATTGCAATTATTAAATAAGAAAATTAAGCAAATCAGCAACACAGAAAGCTAATAAAAAATTTCGAATAATTTTTATGGATTCGGATTTCAATGAATCTGGCAATGTATTCGTAATGATTGTTGTGAAAATTTTACAAAATTACAAATTTCAAAATTAAATTTCATAAATTGCAAATCACAAATTGTTTAAAAAATATAAGATCCTAGAAATAATTACCGCGATAAAAATCCTTAACAACTGCTTGTTAAAATCCACCGTAAGTTCTTTCCAAATAACGTTAAATCTAAATAATGTTAATTTTTTTAAGGATTAAGTTCTTCAAGACCTAATGCATATAAATCACTTTTACTTTAAACAAAATTCTAAAGGGAAATTCATTGTTTTAATTTTCCAAACAAAGCAGAATCAGAATGTTTATTAGAAAATTAAAAAGTAAAAGCAGTTTTAGATATGTGGGATTGATGTGGAATTATATACGTTAAATTTCTATACTCAAAATAGTACTTAATATATCAAATATTTCTTAAATGCTTCACTTTATACATTTTTTGTACAATTCAAAGAATCAAATGCTAGAATTGCTCATTATTTAATAAATATATAAAAAGTCTAATTTTTTTTCATTAGATTCACTTTTATAACTGCCTTCTATTTGATTAATTCCATCTGACTAACAGGTTGCTTTCTTTTATTATTTTAAAGCTTTACAACCTCTCAGAACTGCTCTACTTCGAAACTACAAAAACTTTGAAGACTTTAAATAGTTTAAACGAAGCTTTGTTGATTTTTTTGCTTTGATATTATTAAAACATGACCCAACCATTACGACTAAGTTTTCATAACTCGAAGTAACCCTTATAGGATAAACAAAAATAACGGTTACTGTTAGTCCACTAACAGTACCAAACGACCTGAATTATCCGTGTTGTATAGCCCACAACTGCGCGCAACTGGAACCCTTGCACTGCTAGCCTGGACTAAATTTGAATTTGGCCAAAAAAAACCATATCAACCAAAACGAGCAGTGGTAGCGGCAGTAACAACCAAAAAGAAACTTCACCATCATCAATAGCAATTTACTACCCTTTATTTGTGGTTACCAAATTTTACATCCATACCATTTCGAGCATTTTTTCAACCGAAACCTAAGAATATATGAATGAAAATCACTATTACGAAGGGACGCTAATGTGACTTGTGGTGGTGCTTTCCAGCTGCGCAAATAATTCAAATTAATGAAATTCGATGGTGTGGCAACAATGGCCCACTCCTCACAATTAGATTTGTTTGTAGATCGATGAGGCGCACTCTTGAGTAGTCGTTGCGACGGGAAATCTTGCTCCGGCTATGGAAAAAAAATTTATAAAAATAGTTTATCGGCCGATTTATTGTATGAAAAAAGCTAACTGGCTAACCAGATTCTGCTGAGAATGCAATAAATTTGAATATTCTGTTGAATTCAAGGAGATTTAAGAAGAAAGAATGCATGGATAATGAAGTCAAATATATTGTAATAATAATTAATGATCAAGCGTTATATTTTGGCTAACGATTGCCGTTATGACTGCGAGTATAAAAGAATGCAGTTGGAAAGACAAAAATGCCCAAAACAATGAATGTGAAAAAGTCAAAAGAATTGTTTGAGAACGAAGAGTGTAGGGTGTGAAAACATTGAAAAAATTTGGATCACCCCAACATTAAGAGGCGTAGTAGAGTGGAAATAATGATAGGGATAATCGAAATATAGTACGAAAATAACAATTGTAACGCTTCCCCCAACCTGACAACCCTAAGTTCATGATAAGTTTGATGATGCGATGCAAAATGAAAGTCGATTGGATCTCTGTGAAGCGACAAAAAACCCACTGAATTGTTCTTTTAACCTTACTAAAATTCAACTTTACTCGGAAGACTTTTCAAAAGCTTTTTCAAAATTTCGGACAAATTGTACAACAAAATCAAGAATTCACTTAAAACCCAGACAACAATTATCCAGTTGTTGCGCCGCTTTACATTTATTTGAAAACGTTCATAATATTCGCGACAACAAATGAAACCAACGTGTTGTTCCCGTCAAGTTTCGTTGCTCGTGGTGATGTCACGCTAAAAATTTATGAAGGTCTCGTTGTGTTCTCACTTCGTGGAAGTCAAGTCTTGTAACAAGAGTCGCGTAATGACCGTCAACTCTGTCAACTGCCTTGACTTGAATGAGTGACAAGTTGAGGAGGCAGCCACTACGAAATCAACAACTGGATGTATGAGGATCCGGTGAAAGGGAGTCAGGGCGAAAAGGAAGGAAAGTTAATAAAGAGGTGACTAGAAACGAGGGAAGGAAGTTGAAACTTTGCTGATAGAAACATGATTGTGTAGCTAATATAACGACCGAAAAGAGCAGCTCACTTCCGGTGCGCGTCTGTGTTATTCTTTGTGATTACCATCTCATTTTGAATTCTTATGCAAGCGATGGCACACAACCATATTCAAAGAGTTTCCTTTATGCTTTAGTGTTTATTTTTTTCTTTGCGCATACATGCTTTGAGCTCTGATTTTATATCCTTTCGCTTAAGCGGATGCTACTCGAAGGACTATTCGGAAGTACAAATACTTTTGGTATTTAGATAAATACTTGATCTTCAATGATTTACAATAGATTCTATACAACGTTCTTTTCGTCATTGTCAATAAAAGTAAATTAGTATAAAGCAGCAACACGTTTTCATTGATGTTTTAATCGATCAATATACGCTCAAGGTTAAATTTGTTTTTCTATCTAAAGCAGATCTAAATTAACATTCACGTAAACCATAAGAACTTCTTATTAAATTGGCTAAATTTGACGCTAAGAAACTATGAAATCTTGATTAATCGATTCGAACACAATTAAATTGAAGAAATATTTTTATACTTTAAAAGTTTAGATTTCGCTTCTATTAATTTGTATACCTTTTTATGGATGATACCTACCTGATACTTTTTTATGGACCTCTTTATAAATCCTTCAAGATATAACTTTAGGTTATCATTATTTCGTTTCCCGAATCCCGAATCTAATGAAAATTGGAACCCTTTCAATCTCATGCTCACACATCAAATACTCATCCATTCATAAATTCTTATGCCATTTTTCAATACTTGTCAATTTTGCCACATTTACGACGATGGTAAAAAATGTTGACATGACCGTGACAAGGGTTGCCGTCAAAAGAAAACTGAATAGTATGAAGTAGCTCAAAATATTTGAAAAGAGTCCTCAAGCGCTTTGGCGCGCTCAATCCTGATGAATTTTGATATTACTTTAGAATTCCAATGTATATTTTTTACTATATAAGAATCGCTTAACAATTTTTCTGGTGATTTGGCAGGTAGACTTAGTTTGATCACAATCCATCAGATTTTACGCTCGTCAATTTTTTTCGAAATTTGTATAGAATGACGGAGAACTGCATAAGATAATGAGGTTTTTTAATTTGAAAAGCAATTTAGTACTCGTAAATGCTCGTAGTACCTATCGGGATCTGTCGTATTATCGAATCTTCATTTCGTTCAATCTTCTTTTTCACGTTTTTACCCTATACGGAATAGAATGTATTATAATCGCAAAAATATTCAAAATTGAGCTTTGAACGGAGATATAAACGTTAACCATTCCTGAATGTTCTTTAGTTTCGTCATGACGTCGTGGTGCGTATTTGTGGGTGTATCTCACGTAGCTCCAAAACAGATAGCTATAGAAGGCAATATCTTGCATTTGGGTTTGTTACAATATCTAGTTGCGTATCCACCATTTTTCTTACGCCAAAATGGCATTTTTCTTACATCACTCTATAGAATTTTACGGATGACTAAAAAACGGCTTGAGAGTAAAATTTTGTACTCTATTCTGATACAACACCCGGATCTGAGTCTCTTCTTTTTGTTAAAATCGGTTGGTCGATTAACGAAGTCATGTGTTGCACGCATCAGATATTTTTATAATGATCATTTCATTAAATTCTCCTCAAAATCAATATTTTCCATTCGAAAATATATTTTATATAGCTTCATAAATCATTTTAAAAAGTCATATATAAGTCACAAACTCGATATCTTTCTTTGATAAATATTATAATAATTAGTAAACACATTTTTTTGATAATCTTTATTTGTATTCATTTGTCTTTTATTCTTCCGTTTGCCGTTTCTCTTCTAGGTCTATGGAAGTCTGATATGAAAGGCTTATTATAGTAATAATCACAGAAAGGCATAATAAAAAATATAATAAAGACATAATAAAAGGGTGTGAAGTCTCTCAAAGAGCGTGGAATCCATATGCGTGTGCGTGTGTGGAAGGAAGGAGGCACATTCCATTTGATGATCATATTATTGTTATGAAGGAAAGTGTCTAAAATGTTATGTCTGACTACATTAAAAATAGATTAAAATCAAAATCAAAATAAATTCTAGTAAATATTTCTAACATTTTTTGAAGGAATAAATAGAGAGTAATCATTTATTAAAGCTATCAACGAACAGTTATGAAAATGCGACATACAGAAGAAGAAGAAAAGAACTATGAAGTGTTCGTCTACTTCAGAAAAATTTAACGATATTCGTTATTATTCATAGCAAGTGATAGATAATGATGATAATGTTGAAGATGATCATGATCCCAATACATCAAATATGAAGAAGCTACTGAAAATTATGATGACGATAATGATAAATAAATTCTTAAATCTCTTAAATTTCTTAGTATACAAGTTTGAATCCAACAAGATATCGATATAATTTCATTAAAAGCTAGAATATGATTATCTTCTCCCATTGTCATCTGTTAATCATATTAAAAGCTTTCAATTTCAGCAAAAACAGAATTATTTAATTCAAAACAATTACGAAAGTCATCCAAGGCCACCAACAAATAAATACAGATAACCCTCGAATAAAACGGTAAAGGTAAAAACCTTCATAAAAAATAACTTTTGGTTGGATTCAAACGCCGAATACACAAATTTCTAAATTGTTTGGAAACAACGGATATGGCACAGCCTCTGAAAAAAACACCCGAATAGAATGTTTATCAGCTTCCTTCAAAGTGGTAAAGCATTCTAACTGAGTAGAAATAATCCAACATTAGATATTCAATGCACGTAAAAGATATTTCCTAATATTTCCCATGTCCTTTACTACTCATCCTTAATTTTCGGTCACAACGACAGCAAGCGACATTAAAAGGAACAACAACAAAACAATTTAAAGAGATAGAAATATCGTTTCAGTTTAATTCATTTCTTGTAGTTTAATTTTTCACTCCTCAACATTTTGAGCTTTAAAATCAAAGAATTTAAATCCAAGACAAACACTTTAATATATGTGGAATAAATAATTCAATATTTAGCAGACTGAATGATTGAACGAACGAAGAACTAATATTGGTGGCTTCGAAAAAGTACAGAAAAGTTCATTCTGCGAAAAGAAAAAGTGGCGGAAATAAAGCAATTTGTTTCGAGTTTTGTAGTCATGATTTTTTCCGAATTGAGGACAATAAAATTTTAGTATTATTTAAAGGCTTTTCCGCAAATTTCGGTGGTATGAGCTTGGTATTCAACACAAAGGAATTATGAATTCTAATGAAAATCACATCATTGAGAAAAGAATCACGTACTTAAATTTCATGGAATTCAACCGTACAAAGAACTGAATCATAATTATAAATATTAATGAATACATCAAACTACACGATTAAGGTGTTCTCATTTCGTACATTATACTCATTATTCGCTAACAGACTCTGCGTTTAGAATACGCAGAAAAGAATTTTATTTCAGGACTCATAAAGGACCAATAGAGAAAATTGCTGATTACTCGTAAATTTACAAACATTTATTTATTTTTATGCATTTATTTTTTATCAAAAATATGCATTACTTTTCAATATAATTCGCACATATATTTTGTTTACCCCACGCGGCCCACTCTCTTCAGCACCAGTGAAGTCCTTTAAAGAATGAACATTTACTTTGGAGATACCTGTAATGGCAGCGTTTATAGCTCTCGCCTACATAGGTTTTCCACTAGCACAGCCCTTTTAATATGTCCTTCATATAAATAATCGCATATATGCCAATTTGTCCTTTAATTAAACTCCTCTTCATTAAAATTATTAAGTTTCATAGAGGACATTTTTGTCCTCGCTCTAGGATTTAGGATTATTCATTAGGTGGGGATTTGGCACGTGATGATATTTACTAGACTCTGCTTGGTTATTTCGCCTGCTCTAAAAATGAATCGCACGAAAGATTATTCATGGAATTTCAGGGACTCATCAAGCGATGAGATTCCTCCTGGTGGCAGTAAAAATATTCATTATTAATCAGTCTCGCCTAATACTCGCCTTCAACATATAGCAAATATTACTAGATATTTAAAGTCGGCCCTCAGCAAAGGGTTACTAAAGGGTTTTTATTAATTTCATTAGTTGAGGTTTAGAGCACTCTCTAGACCAATCTAATGGTTAATTATATAAAACGCACTCAGTTAGGATTGCATAAACCATAGCACTATATCCCCGCCGATTATTGCTCCCTCAGCTCGAAGAGAGTTTCAAAGTGACAATTAATACGTACTTTGCAAGGTCGGAGAAAATCGACTTTTTACAAGCGCAAACATAACAAATGTATTAACACTACCGTCATGATTAAAGTTAATATTTAAAATTAAGAATACTTTGAAATTTTAAATTATTAAGGTTTACATTGCAAAATATAAATAATAATAATTACATAAACATTTTCTTTCATATCGATAACAAGAGTATACTGAAAACTGCCTCGTAGTCATTCATTTATCATGAGATGATTTTAATTTATATGAAGATTCAAGTTAAATTATTTAATTCAAGTTAAATAATTACGTCTTCTATGACGTCTTCTATGACCTCTTCTATGGATTCCTCAATTTAAGTTTAATCGAGTGAATGGCACATAAGTCCAATTATGGTGGCTCAAGAGATGCCTCCTTTTTATAGTCTTCACAGCATTTGGTTACATTTGGCGCAAATTACATTGTCACAGTAATATAAGTAAATAATTAACACTTCAAATTACAAACTAAAGCCATATTGCACAAAAATGCACCTGCGTCCTATTTGGTAGCAACCTAAGTAATCTAAATCAAGACAGAAGGTCAAACTTGATTGTAAAAGGATCTTTCTGAGACGTACAAGGATATTTTCCTTTGAACAAAGCAACGAAACAAAAAAAGTAAAAAGATATTATAAATGTGGTCGGTTTTATTAATTCTTTCTATTAATTAATTTCGAAAAACGATAAATTTATTTAGATGTTGCAGAAGTACTTTTAATTGATGGACACCCAGCTATCAATCACTGATTTTTTCCGTTAAATCTTTCCTTCAAATAAAAGTTTTCTCACATTAAAGAAGCATAGCAGTAATCAATTATACCTTTTTAATTACCCGCAACCATTAAGGAAAGGTAGAAAATTTTTAAAATTCCTTTTCTTCAAAGTTATCCTCCTTGTTTAATTAATCAAATCTTTTTCAATCACCCTTCGACTGAATTCATTACGGTTTTAATGCGCCAAAAAAAATAAATATACGCCGTATTTTTCTGAAAAAGCTCTTGATATAAAATTCATCGAATAAAATTTCTTTCTCTAATTGTAAATTCTTACTAAAGACTCCAAAACATGCTACTCGTACTCCAAAATGCTTCCTAATGATTCCGAGCCATTTAGGGAGTAACTCCTGCCACTCTTAGAATTAAAACTAAAATTAAATTTAATTAAATTAAATTAAACTAAATTTTTTAATTTTTTAATTAGTTGCACAATTTGCATTTAGTTCAAGTAAAATCCATCCATCACAATAAAGAGGAATGAAATTAGTAACCTATAAAAATAATACATTTATAATGTCAATAAACGTACAAATTCTATTTCAAAATCATCAATGATAACCACTTCAATATTTCATTCCATAACCAAACAGTCTTAAGGCAGAATTTTGTCTGGCGGCAGTGGATTAAGAGTTTTTGGCATATAAAAAAGCATAATAATAACAATAATAATAATAATAATAATAATAATAATAATAATAATAATAATAATAATAATAATAATAATAATAATAATAATAATAATAATAATAATAATAATAATAATATTAATAATAATAATATTAATATTAATAATAATAATAATAATAATAATAATAATAATAACATAATGAGGATAAAAACGACAAAAATAATAAAAATACAAAAAACCATTAGAAAAATTTTCCAGTCTGCAGATAAAACTAAAATTATCAAGATTCATTAAGGTTTAAATTAAATAGATTTACTAATCAATTTCATCTCATAAGTTTTCATTTATTTTCACATTTGATTCCACATTTGATTTGCTATGTTTTACTCAAATTCAAAGTTAATCAATTCAGATAAAAGTTATTGAGTAAATATTTGTAATATCCAATGAATTGCCTTTAATACATTTTCCACCCTCGTAATAAAATTCAACTTCAATCTTTTTAATTCCAAATGCTATTTTCATATATTTTGCGTGTTTTTACAAAACATAATTAGTATGTTTGGCTGTAAAAGAAATATCAATAGCTTAACTAACAGTTATAGTTAAACACAAAGTTAGTCAACTTGTAGAATTTTGAACATTTTTTAATTTTTCATTAAAAATTAAGAATAGTGAAGAAAGATCTAATTATTCGTACTTATGAAGCCCACGAAAAGCAATGAACAAAACTGGCGATGCCTAACATTCCTAAGAATGTCAACAAGCTGGATCCACTACTACAGAGATATTGCCGTTGTCAATCAATGTTACAAATCGTTTACAAATCGTAAATGACGCATTACGAATAATATAACACAATAAAAGTTAAATATTTCAACAAAAAGGAACTTGTGAAAGTTATTACCGTGTGCCCACTGCCACCTAACAAATGGCTTACCCAATTACTACGTCACTGACAGATAACAAAATTCATTTGATTTTTTTGCAATATTTCCGAGATCTGTGATCTCGAGTGGTGCTTGGATTTGATTTTTGTATGTTGATTTTCGTTGAGGTTTCCGACATGGTCGCATGTTAAATTGTGTTGGAACGAATTTCCGTCATCTCTAGTCAAGTTTGGTTTTAGGGACAAACCGGTTTCGGCGATGTGCCATCGTCAGTGTCTATTTTCGTTCTCTATTTTCGTTGTCTATTTTCGGAGAACACTGACGATGACACATCGCCGAAACCGGTTTGTCTTCAAAACATGCTTGACTAGGGATGACTGAAACTCGTTCCAACACGATTTGATTTTTATTTATTCTTAAACAGAACAAGAATAATTTCATTTTGGTATTGATGATTTTTTTTTCATTTGTTGTTTTGTTGAACTTTTCCTGGGTGTGCATTTGTAGCATTGATGCGGTGGTTTTTATTTTTTCGTACTTATATTGTAGTAATATAAGTAGTAATATTAGTAGTAGTAGTAGTAGTAGTAGGAATAGTAGTAGTAGCGGTAGTAGTAGTAGTAGTAGTTTTTTTTAATTATTTTTTTTATTTATTATTATAACAATATAACTAGCAAAGCCACACGTGGAGGCATGTCTGCCAGTAAGTTTCCCATTTAATCATATACAAATTCAATAACAGTGGAGTATAATAAGATATGTGTACAGAATATAAAAACAAATGTATAAATAATTGTAGAATCTAATATATAAACAAAAATAGGCTTGAGAAAAAAATATGTATTAAATGCTACCTACTATAATTACAACATGCGGATTATATGATCCTTTAACTTCCGATTTCTGCCTGCCGTTTTATGCCAATATATTAATTCTACTGGTAGTTTATTTAGAAGGGTAGGAACCTGTACTTCCAGAGTACTTTTAGCATGGTTATTGACGTAATTAGGGATTTTAAACTTTCCTTCAGCCCGCCTCCTAGTTCCATATGTGTGTTCAATAGGATTCCTGTACTTCTCTTCGTCACAGAAAATATTAATCACATTTAATTGAAACAAAAATTTAATATCTAATATTCCCAAGTCTTTATGTATGCTGGATCGATGGTTATTGATTCCTCTTTTCTTTAATAAAATTTTCAAAATATAATTTTGGTTTTGCTGTATTTTTCCGTATGATCTCGCAGTTCCCCATGCTGTTATGCCATGCGCCAAATATGATTCTACTAGCGCGAAATAGGCTTGTCGTAGAATTGAGTAATTGCTACAAAAAACTTAAGTGGCGTATCATATAAGAGGATTTTCGGAGTTTTTTCTGAAGTTGTTCCTACGACTACGACTCCTAAATATGTATGCTTACTAACCACTTCAATTACTGTATTGCATAAACATGACATTCGATTAGGATTCCACCTACTATGTAAGCAGTCGTAATCATGAAAAATTTGTGTAATATGTGTATCAGCTATTGCCATGTGGGAAGGTCTTATATGTACTACTTTTGCTTTTGTTGCATTAAGACGCAAACCATTATCATGCGACCACCTGACAACTATGTCCAGTTTCCTCTGTATAATTTCCATCGCACGATTTAGATCTGTGTGCGATACAACTACAGATTTCTGCCTTGTGTTTAGCGTGTACGCCTACCATGATTGGTTTAAGTACACGGCGGGCCATCCCGCACGGGGTTGCAAGTACGAACTCTGTGAACGTACCTTTTTACTTTATAGCGACAACCGGCGCCCATTTCGCTTACGGTAGCCAACCGTAGCTTTGCCATGTACCTGTGGAAGCCTGTGTGTGGCAGGACATTCCTCGCAGGTTACTATTGCGGCACTATCTAAAGCCTTATGCCGGTGGGGACACTCACCGGCATATGAGTTGACGGAGGTCTGTCTCCTCGCGCAACTCTCGCGGAGACTCAAGGTCTCTACCCGCGTATTTTTGGGTGGCAACCACAGCCACCACGAAGCTCCCACTAGGGGGCCTACCCACGATGCACTATCTATGTGGGCTTTATATTTAGCGGGGTTGGAAAGACCCCTATGCATTGTGCATCACCCGTGGCACCAATTTATCGCCTTTGGTAAGGCTTCGGAACTAGCCAAGTCTAGTCCGTGGCTAGTGAACTAAAACAGACCTGATCAGTCACTGCCATTTTGTTGCCCACACTGCAACGGGACTGGCACCCGAGCGATACAACTACAGCAATATCATCGGCATAGGCGTACACGTCACAGTGTTTCAGATACTTCAATAGGCTGTTTGTATATAATAAAAACAGCATCGGGCCAAGTTTTGAGCCTTGCGGGACTCCATGAGTTACGTCAACTTCCCTACTATCTTGTTTGTCAACTCGAATGCAGTATTTTCTTGTTGACAAATAGCTTTTGAACCAGCTTAATGTTTGTGCACGTATTCCTAATCTCTCTAATGCCATTAATAGATTTTCATGAGGTAGAGTATCAAGGGCTCTGCTAAAGTCCAAAAATAGTGCAATGCTATGATTATTTTTACTCAATTGTCCATTGATTTTATCCGCAAAGTTCCCTATATTTTTACCTTTTTGAAAACCATATTGGCATTTAGATATCAAGTTATATTTTATTATATATGCTTCCAATCTTCTTATCATCACCTCTTCCAAAATTTTGTCCATTATCGGGAATATTGATATTGGTCTATAGTTCTCTGGATTTTAGGCCTGATTTATATATAGGTCTAACAACCGATATTTTAAGCGCTTCGGGCACCTTTGATTGTATAAAACTGAGATTAACCAGCTTGGTGATTGCAGGAGTAATCGCAAGTGCATTTCTTTTTATATCTTTAGTTCTGATGCCATCAAACCCTGGGCCCTTCCGTTCATTTAAATTTATCAAAATATCAAACATTTCGTTTTGATCAACTTTAGCAATATAAATCGAGTTCTGCAGCCTATTGTCTACCATATCTAAAGTTACTTTATTGCAATCATGTAATGATTTCTGGACTCCCTCTTTAAATGTTGCCGCAAATTTATTGCATATTTCGTACACTTACATCTTTAAAATTATTTAATATAACAGCATCCAAAGTACAATATTTCTTTCCAATGACTTCATTTATAGTTTGACATACCTTTCTCATATTATTTCTATTTATATAAAACATTTGCTTATAATAATTATTCCGTGCTTTTTCTATCTTTTTGTTTATCATGTTTCTATATTGCTTGTATTCTCTTTCTCTTTCATTACTTCTGGGATTCATCCGCCATCCTTTATACAGCCTGCCTCTTTTTACACAGTCCATTTGTAATTCATTACTTATCCAACCTTTCGGTTTCCTTTTCTTTTCTTTAGTTCTTTAGTTTTCTTTCCTTTTCTTTAGTTGTAATGTTACGCGCGAGCTCTCATAAATGCTCTGAAAGATACGCTGTATTCCACAACAAATATCGTCCACGCTATTAATTGAGAGAATGTCGCCCCAATCTATGGAACTTAATTTCCTATCGAATTTTGTATTGCTTAATATTATCCTTGTATTATCTTCTTTTGGACATATTTCGAGTGTCATTCTAGAGAGACCAAATATAATAGAAAAATGATCGGATACATTAGTTTCGATCACGGAAGCCGATATATAGGTATTATTAGTTCTTAGAAACAAATGATCTATAATGGTGCTGGTACCTCTTTTTACATCTACTCTGGTACTCTCATTTATAATACATCCCATTCCGTGTGACGCCATCATATTCAAATACTGACATACTACATCTCTTTGTACATCACGTATGTCTATATTCATGTCATCTATTACCACAGCATCATTGTTTATAGGTGCCATGGAGATAATTTCATCTAATTCGCATACAAATGAGCACACATCGAAATTTGGTGGCCTGTATATGGCAATAAAAGTTGTTTTAGATCCCACAGGTAGCACATTTACCTCTAATGCCTCACATGACTTGGTTTCATGCATTTTAATAGTAAACTGTAAGTTGTCTCTCACATACACCGCAATACCTCCGCCCTTTCTACTATTTCTATTGTAAAACTCGGCATTGAAATTCGGTAAGTTAAACAAATTATTCTCATCATCTGTGATGTTGCTTTCCACGAGGACTATTATATTCCTCGAGGCTTTCCACGAGGACTATTATATTTAGTAGGAGTAGTAGTAGTAGTACTAGTTGTTGTTGTTGTTGTTGTTGCTGTTATAACTGTTGCTGCAACTGTCATGGGTCCTTCAACCAGCATTTACCTAATTTATTATTTTATTTTTCTTTAAAATATCTGGAAGATTTCGAACAAAAAGCACTAGCACCGTAAATGTATAAAACTCACAAGGAAAAATAAAATAGTTAGTAAATTTTATTGTAGGAAAACAAATAAAATTTAACAAAACAGAAAGAAATTTGAGAAAAAAATATTCAAATCATTAGTCAATGTCATTAGAAAAACATATTTTGCTTTACGTAATTTAAGAAAATCAGCCCATGTTACGCCACTTGATGGCAGACGAATGCTTGCGTTACAATTATTATTACCTATTATTACATACTCACCTAATGTATATATTACTTTAAACGGCTCCTCTCAATTGATGCTTGATGTTGCTTTTAATCGTGTAATGAGATATGGTTTTGGATTGAATAGATTTGACCACTTTGGTATTTATCAGTGTTTCTTTCAGACACCTGCACTTCAGTGGGGCGCTACGGAGATTCGGGGGGGGGGGCAGACTAAATAAAATGATAGTTTAAATAACATTTAAATAATGGGATCGGGTTCAGCTTCGGGTTAATCACTCAAAAATTCGCTCGCTTTCGAACGTTTTCCGTCACTTGTTGCTAACGTGTAAAAGTAACGGTAACGGAACATTTTCATGTGCCATTATTTCAACACGATCTATAACACTTCTATTGCGAACGCTAGCATATAGCGTGACTATGTAGTGTGTGGAGTAGTATGAGCAATGGATTTAATTTGGCATTTTATGATTCGATTTCTTCGGGGGGGGGGGGGGGGAGGCGCTAGGTCCTCTCCGGGGGTGCTGATCCCCTCCGGAGAAGTACCTGAAAGAAACACTGGTATTTATCGTATTGCGTTACATACTTGCTCGCTATCTAATTTCCATAAAGCAAGTGTTTATGTTTATCTTTTTAAATTGATTGTGAATAAGGCACAAGGATACTTATATGAAGAGTTCACATTTGGTTGTTCTGAAAGAAGTCGTATGTTGATGATGCTATATTTTGAATCCTTAACCACTTCGAAACTATTTTTCATCACCTCCGACAGACAATGGCTCCGAGTACTTCCCAACGTGGAGTTTTGCTTCGCAACGTGGAGTTTTTGCAACGTGGTATTTTGCTTCGCTATAATTCTATCTATTAATTTCTTATTTTCTCTTGCTATATTTTTCTATTCTCTTTATATCCCTCGTAAGTTCTTAACTTTTGTTTAGCTTTGAATTATTAAGAGATTATATTCCTAAATTATGATATTATTAATTTATACTTTTATGTAATTTAATACCATGAAAGATACGTATCTTGGTGGATACTGAACAAATAAAAACATAACTGAATTGAATTGAATTATTGTGAATTCAAATAGTTTTAAAAAACGAAGGCATTTCTGTACCGAAATATAAAATTCTATTGCCCCGCAGAAATTGTATGTGTTAAAAAAACGGAGCAGAAATTGATAAAGTATGAATTTATTTTCTGGGATTCTGCCAATTTGTAAATTTCATGGGATTCATTTCAAGACAAGAAATAACGATTATAGACTATTCCTATATATATTGACTATATTTATGTGTAACCACATAAGATATAGCACTACGTCTATCGACTAAATACCCCTAACCACATCATTATTTTATTTTAAATCAATGCAGATATTTCACTACAACCTAAAAATTTAAATCTTTATTTTGGTAAATAAAAAATTGCCGGTGGCAATAAAACTATTTGAAACCATTTAAAAATTTGATCTGAACTGTTTTGGTCGTTGACCATAGATGTCCATCGTTTGCAATAAGCTCGTCGTGACATAAAAAACACAAGCTTAATCAAACAATAATCCATCCGATGGATTCACCGACATCCGCACAAAAGGTAACGGACAAATCATTCGATAAAAGCATGATTAACATCAAAATGTTTATAGAAGAGAGACCAAAAACAGGGATTAAGCATAGGAGGAGAGAGGGCGATAGGAGACATCTCACGCAAATAACTGATTACCAAACATACAAGTGGCAAGAATTCGTCATTTAAACCAGAAAACGAGACGTTTTTAATAAAATATTCAACAGCTGCAAAGAATCGCATTTATGTCGGTGAAACAACTGATGAAATACACCAACCGGAAATTGCATCATATTTCGCCATACTGTGCTCTTAATGATCGGTTGCACGCGGTGTCAATGAAATGCCAGTCAGAGGGTCGTAAAATATTTTACTGCATAGTCAACGAATCTTGATGCGGTTCAGCTTCACGCGTTGTGACATTATTATATCTCATAAAAGTATCACCAACAACATCAACTACTACCACTACTACTGCCTTTACTTATAGACAACAATTAATTCTGACAAAGGGAGTATTTTTTGCTTCTTCCCTTTTTATTTTTTACTTTCCCCGAACAACTTGAATAAATCGTGTAAGAATTTCACACTTTTATTGCTATAAATCCGACAAAAAATGATTTATTCATTATACTATATCGTCAACAACAACTTAATCGAGGATTGAACTACCAAAAGATTGAAAATCAGAAAATACAACAATTCTCGTTCGTTGTAAAAAATAATTTAATAATTTTTTATAAAAAATCAATAGGAAGCAAATTATGAATTGAGTGGCATTTTACCACAGCCAGCCGACGGTCTTCAAACAAAACGTTTAAGGAGTTTCTTCTGAAATTATCGGATACATTCATTTTTCAAATATCTTTATTCTATATTTATTTAAATATGTCTATTGAACTTATTTTATAATAATTATTGTTTCTATTCTGAATAATCTAGTATCCATTCTGAACGAATAGTACTAACAATTTTCAAAGATTTACGTCATTTATTAACTACGCATATATAATTTTTATTTTAATATCATTTTTTTATATCTTTTGTGTATTTAATCATTTTATTTTATCTATCTTTCGATTAATCCTTAACGTAAAAATTTTAACAATTACTAATATTTTACTTTATTTATTTACAATCATTTTTCGATCAATTTTTCAATACCAAAAATGCTCTCTTTTTAGTTTCTTTATAAAATGTTTACTATTTCAAATTTTTTGTTGACTTTTTTGGAATAAAAATTTCGAAAGCAAAGCGAGTTCGTATTTAAATTTTTTGGAGTAATAATTTTATTCATTTTGAAACTGCAAATTTATAAAAGAATTATTGATGCTAAATATACGCAGTAAGTAAAATATGCACTACAAAAATAAAATATTTATTTATATATTTCCGCACGAATTTCTACAGGAGTTTCGTCATTGCAATAATTAATTGTAACGACAATAAATTTGTTGATAATCTATTTCGCATTTTCTTTTCTTCGTAAATTACTAAGTTATGTTTCTAATTGTTTTTAAACCCGTTTAAATAAATAAAATATGAAATGTTTTATTGTTTTTTCAATTTCAATTCACAGAATTTCTTATATATTCGCTTAAATATTTTATATACAATGAAACACGTACATAAATTCCGTCTCGTCCTTCCTTCCTTTTTCTACTCGCTTACTTTCTTTCTTTTTTATTTTACCTCCTTTATTTGAAAAAAGGATGTACTCATAGATTGAACATATTGCAGTTTTAATTTAAAATTAACTAAATTCATAACAATTAAAATTTTTGCTAAGTAGACAAAAATCGGTTTTTTATTTGCGCTAATATATGATAAAGCAAGGTACAATGAAGGATTAAATATAACAAATTTAACGAGATACTCTGAGAAGTTTATTAAGAACTCAACAAGCCATAACGTAATTAATTTGGCAGCTATTAATTTTAACGCCTCGAAGTAATTATCTTTTCAATTAAAAAAATTATTGAACATTTTATAAATTTTGAAATTTGAATTAAAATTTGAACTAAGGAAAAATTTTAAATACAAAGCAAGAGAATAATTATAAAAATATTGTCTTAATAAGAAAGGAAAGACTATTGATAAAACATCATTTAATTTTCGTGGGAACTCCTATTTCAATATTCAAAAGTATTTATTATAAAATTAATTGCTTATTAACGAGTGCGCAAATTCAAAAGATATAAACCAGTTTTAAATGAAACGAATACAACACAATCTTTCATATTTTTCTCTTTTCAGAATAATCATAAAATATTTCTCGAATATTGAAAATATTTAACAATTGAATTTGTCATTTTACTCAAATACATTTCTCACTTCATTTCAAGGCATTTGCGAATATTTTCTTTAAATTATTACTAAATCAAAAACATAAAAACCTTAATAATTTGAACTTAATATAGATGTCATACAATTACAATTCATTTATAAATATTTTCTTTTAATCCAATAACTATATCCCTTTTAAAAAAACAGCGAGCGCACTGCGCCATAATGCATATAAAAATGCTCTTACATTTATTCCGTTCATTCACTATTCGCTTCCTTATAAGTCTTCACGTATATTCTAATCAGGACGATAAATCGGCGTTTTCGGTATAAACTCAATCTGTATAACGTATTCCATCATGGAATTGGAATCGCATTGTTGTTTATGCAATCGCCAATGAAGACCCAATTTATGATACAGATGACTATTCTCCCATTCCAATAGTTTATCAAGCATTATTTGCGTCTAGATATTAATAAAAATTTGAGTGTATTATAAATATGACTATGTAAAATTAACGTTATAATAATGATAATATCAATTAAAAAGTTATCGTTAAGACGAATTTTTACCCTTTTGCTTAGACATATCACTGGCCACAGAGAACAACCCAACGTACAACAGCAACACATGCAACCACAGAAGAGCCATTTAACATTCACTGGCAATGTTTTCTTTAAAATACCATTAATTCTTCCAATTGTAGCTTTGAATTCTTCAGGTGCCACACGCGAGACTAAAGCGGATGGAAATTCAGTATTAAAACGATTGCTAAGGCCAAAACTGAAAAGATTATTAGATTCATTAAAACATTAAACTTCTGAAATAGTATAAAATATGAAAAATTATATGCTATTTTCTATCTATAAAAATGTTCATGTTTTAAGGCAAGTGAAAGTTATTCCAGCCTCTCTCCTCTCTATCTTTTTTTTTTCTCAAATGTCTCTCGCTCTCTTCCTCTGTCTCTCTCTCTTTCACTAACTCTTAAAACTACATCATCGAGTGCAAGCTCTCTTATCGTGAATGTTCTAAAAATAATGTTTTTATAGTTAGTATGGAATAAAAACAAAGCTTAAACACAATTTCAGGACAAACGGGCGAATGGATCCCGGGTTTCAGAAATTGAGTATACTCATATCTACGCGTGCACCAATCACCCAAAAGTTCATTTACCAACATCTCCCGCATTTCGTCCATCCGCCTTAATCAAAGAACGGGTAACGTAATAACCGGTAAAGGCACCGGACAGATAGCTGACATACAAATTTAAACCGGATTACCTTCATTCACGTAATCATTTCAATTCCACAGTTTTTTTTCGAGTCAATCTCGTGTCAAAGTAGTGTTACGACTTAGGCCGCACTCACACAGGGGACATTTGTCACAAGACATGGAACTATTCATTTATTTGTCCCCGATACCACTCACACAGGGGACAAATTGGAATGTAGGTTGTATCCCCATGTATGATTTTTTTAATAAGACTTATTACTGCATTTTGCTACCTTTAAATACCTTTTTGCTAAATGGTAGCGTTTTCACTACTTTCAAACATTATTTGATTACATTTCAATTTGTGGTGCGCATTATGTTGATTACGGAAAATATTGAAGAAATTAAAATTGCGTTAATTTCTATGGCGACCGATTTTATAGATGCATTATTCATCATTCGGTATGAAGATGCAGACATAATAAGAAGTCGAAGATGCTGCTGGTATAAAAACTGACGAAAAGAAAAGATTCAAATATATCCCTGAGGTTGTGACAAACATCATCCAAGTGTGTGATAAATATTCCCACAGAAATTATTTGCGAATGTTAGAGTTTTCTGAATTTCTAAATTTAGCCCAAACCGACTTGCAAAAGGCTGAAACAGATATGAGAAACTTTGTACCACCGGGTGAATAGCTGGCCGTAACCTTGCAATATTTAGCCACAGGAGAATCCGTCTATAGCTTGGAATACCAAACCAAGTTATCGACAACATTCTAAGTTATTTTTAAATTATTGTTATTATTTTACGTTATTAATTTTTTAGTTATTTTTAATTAGATATTTTTTTATTTTTATTTTTATATTGTTTAGTGTAAGGGTTACCTTAGAAATTGGTGGACTATTCTATTCCTTACCTAAAAAAATGCACTTAAAGTGCAAATATTTGTAAACACAGTATTTTAATGCAGAAGGCATCGAAATTTGTAAAACAATATAGAAGAATGAATAGCTCTAATATATAATATAATAAGATTTTGTCAAAAAATTTCAGCAAAAATAATATACTTTATGTTTTACAGTCCTAGCAACAAACTCGATCGAACAAATCTTCCCGCAAAACTGATATGCTCTTTTCTAAATACAATACAAATGCATGCCTGACTGCAGTCATAATATCCTGTTTTGTCGATACGACAATCCGCTGTTTGGTGTCCCCAGTAAATATCAAGGAACACAAGTGTAGCACAAGGGCCAAATTCACTCGTTGATAGTCCACAGTTCGTTTCGTCGTTTCGCTGGTAAAACAACAACAAATTTGACGTGTCCCGAGACAAATTCCCCTGTGTGAGTGCGGCATTACTGATAATTGCAAAATAACAACCTAAATAAATAAGGTACCGTCCATATTCCGCATATTTTCCTTATATTTACAAATTACTTGACATTAAGTAATACGTTCATTCACTTTAAGCCTATTGTACATTACTAAAGAAATAAATTGTACGTTACTACGTAATTAACGAGAAAAACAAGAAAATAAATTATATTTTAACTCAGATGTCAAGCATTATTGATGTCAATTATACATTGGGCAGCATATTTATTAAATTCATTAACTATCAGTTCTAATTAATGATCGATGATTATTCATTAAAGCGTAAGGCTTATTACAGCCCGAACATTTAAATAAAAATGTGTCTTCTCCAGAATATTTATTTATTATTGGACTTCCTCATTTTATTTACTGCTATTCACAATCTTCTTCTAAACTAAAGTTGGGATATTAATGGTCTTCGTTTGAAGACCATCTGATCCAGCTTAGCCATCCATTTCACATCTTCCGATTTCACAAAAAAAATCGTCTGCCCAGATAGAAGGTTGATAAATCAGAGGCTCTAGATCGTATGAAAGGAGACTAACTCAAGCGGTGTATGAGCTAGGAATTATTCAGCGGGCGTATAAACCGAAATTTAATTCAGCGGGCGTATAAGCAGGAAATTATCACAGTGAGCGTACAAGCCGGAAATTGTTTCAGTGTATAATCCGGTGTATAATCCGCAATTTCTCAGCGGCCGTATTAAATCGAAATCCTCGGGGGGTGTATAAGCCAAGAATTAGCTCAGTGGGCGTATAAGCCGGTAATTATTTAAACGGGAAATTAAAGCTGGAAATAATCAGCGGAAGCAAAAACAAAAAATAAGCCGGAGTCTACTTAGTCTAATTTAAATGTATCAGCCTCTCGAAAGGCATTTTTCAAGTGCGAAAACATTCGTTGAGAAGGGTTTGGATACTAAATTAATGTCCAATTATATTCATCATATTTAGCGAAAAACAAATTCTGGATAATTTGCTTTTCAAAACAATGAGGCAGTCGGTATTTGTCAGAAAACTGTGAAGATTTTAAACTTTATTGTTTCAGTGGATTATTCACAAGAAACTTTTGCAAATAACGTAAAAATGTATTACACGGATGTTCGTACGGACTAATGCATTAGAAGTGGGTGCATTAGCTACTCACAAATCCTTCTGATGACAGGGTGACAGGAACTTCTGGGCAATGTAAAGAATTGAAATTTGAAACATGACTCAGAACTAGCCACCCATGCCCACCCTAAGATTGGAAATTTGAGTCTTTTCACAATATCGGCACCAACTTTAAAATTGATTTTAAACTAACTTCCGGATAACTTAACGACTTTAAATTTCCTCCATGGATCAAAAATAGATAAGAATGTATTAATTGCATAAATTAACAAATTTGCTTAGCATTCAGATCGGAATTGGATGACAATGCAACATAGACCATAAATTTATCAACGATACTTTAAAAACAAAAAGAGGGTAAGGGCATAAAGAAATATTCGCTACGAAAGAAGAAATTTATTTCGAATCAACTTTCCGAGAAGCTAGGCGCTCGAAATTTAAGCCATAGCTTTCAACTAGATGTCATCACAGTATAATCTGTAAACCAGTCACCCCCGCCCACCATGGAGCAAGAATGTGCGCCATTTTAAAACACATGCACATATTCTAAAATTGATTTTAAGCCAGCTTCTCGGTAAGCTAGAAATTGGAATTTTGAACCGCGACTCACCTTTTAGAATATAAGTTTCGTGTAGTTTTAAATGTTCGCTAAACATGCTTCCTTTTAAACATGCTTCCCGGTGAGCATAGGCTCGAGATTAGATTAGCTCAAAACTGGACAAAAATGCAAGAGGAACAGTGAAATAAACACTCAGGCTCAATTTGAGATAGAAAACTCAGAAGAATTAGATACGCTTGATTTTAAAAAGCAATATGGATCTTTTACTTCGTTTTCGATCGTACTTCACGGCCATTTATCTCCACCATATTTCGAAATACAACCAAAACAAAAGGAGCAATAAGTGTTCGGGTGTCAATCCAATGATGACGCCACTACCCCCACGAAACCCCCACGAAAACTTAACCTTCATTTCTCTTTGGCTATTTCCTCTCCTTGCTTCGATTTAACGAAAAAAAGATGAAAGGGCACGATAAAATAACAATAACGAAACCGTGACACAAATAAATCGAAAATGTATTTTTTATTAGTGTTTCTTATGTGTTTTCCCGTGTCCAATTGGAACTCACTTGATAATGTGAGACGAAAACTTCACGAAGGGTTTGTCAAAATCTGACGAAAAAAAGCGTTCGTCGCAATTATTTAAAAATGATTTTTAAAGTTATTAATAACAATGAGGTTTTTATATGATTTATTATAAATTTATTATATTAAAGTATACTGGGTAATAGCAAAGGTTCCTCGATTTACGGGTTGTGACGGGTTTTCTATTTCGTTGTTCTAGAGTGCATTTGCCAATTTGATGTGCAATAAGTAAAATGCTATGTGATTTTACTATTACTTCTGAAATTTGTGAAGTGTGCGATTACAATGCTGGTTTACAGTGATAGTCTTAGGAAAGAAATAGCGTATGTACTTTTTATGTGGTCCAACGTATATTAGTTTGTTGTTACTCTAGATCCCATCTAGAATCAGTTCCGTTTTTGTTTCGTCCTAGTTAGCGTTTTCGTATCGTGATACATAATAAGGCTGTAAGCCGCTTCCTTTGGTAGAGAGCTTTGCATATTTAAATTTTAAAAAAATTGTAAGTTGTAAAAATTCGATTTTCATAACTGGATCAAAATAAGAAATAGAACCTACACGAAGTATTTTTTGCCTTTATTTTTCATCAGAATGAGTTTCGCCTATGCAAACCATACACATATGATCCGTCCGGAAAAGAATTACCGCTATACGTAATCGCGGTTTTTGGGCACTTTTCGTTGTTGTTGCCGTTGTTGTAGACAAAAACAACTGCAGGGTTTTTGTCGCTCTTGCACAGATTTTCGATAAATACAACCTTACAGCGTTATTACACAAACCGAAACTAATGGAAAGACTGCGACGCTGGCTTTAAGAAGGCGCTGGAAGTTATTGTAGTAACTAACTTTCGTTAGTTTCCTTAGATAAAGTCTGTTTGTCATTAGCAATCCATTTGCTTGCCCGCAACAAAAACATCCTCCTCCCTAAACAACGTCCTGAATGATACTGAATAAATTTTTACCATGCCGCTTCATTCAAGCGAAAGGTTCCTTGCTCGCGTTTTATTCACTAGCTGTTTCGTTAATATATTTCCAAAATATTCGGTCCCGGCATTTTGTTTTCCACTGGAATACACTGAAAAGCACTAACAATGTTTGTTTATTCGTGCTCAACGAAATTTTATCTGCTGCTTATCAATAAGCTCTCAAAGCAGAGAAAAGCACAAAAGAGAATCGAAAAAGCAGCGTAGTTTCGGTTTCTGTAATAACGCCATTACTGTTTGAAATTTTTTCGCCCATAAATCGAAAATTAACAAAATAACAGGATAACTAATTTTGCCAAAACGAGCCAGTAATAATATCTATCATTTATGTAAATAAAACTTTTTACGAAAAACGTCTATTTTTTAAAAAACTTTCCATTTCCGTTTTTAGTACCTTTGTTTCGTGTCTATTAAATTTTTTTCTCTGTATAGAGTGTAATTAACCCCAGGAATGATTTTCATGATCAATATTTAGAAAGAAAGGTTTCCTAGCTTGCTGAGCACATTTTTTACATCGAAATCCATGCAATCGTTTTAGAGAGAAAACACATTTTAAAGCCCACAACTAGTTACGCATTAGTACTTCCTTTCGGAACACAACACTGACCATGGTCTTGCTTTTTCACACGGCAACTGACAATTTTTACTGACGTGAAAGAAATTTTTTATATACATTATTTAAGAATTATCGAGCGCTATGCACTCAACAGTTATTTATGCAAATTTGTTCCACTCGCTAATCAATTTTTATTTTCATAAAAGTAATTGTGTATGGCGGCCTTAGCCCGCGCCAAGGATCATATAAATCACCACGTAAAATACTCTCGTAAGTATAATATTGTTTGCATTAAGAAAAAAGTATATATCATATTAGCGACCTTCGGTCGCGGCAAGGATCACAACCCTGAGGACATAAAATACTCGTAAATAAAATGTTTTTTGCATAAAATGTATTCGTATATGGTCTTTCGTCGCGGCAAAGATCAAAACCATTTCCGTATTATTGTAAACGACAACGTGCTTTAAACGCGAAAAATCCCCGGAAAACTCATATGAGCGAGAGAACAGAAATTTGAGCACAACCGTGGCTGCATAAATAAAGATTTAGAAAATAAGTGAAATTGAAAGGCATTAAACTTTGCAAATGAAATTTGAAAAACCACCAACAATCGTGAAAAAATTATGTGTAGAAGGCTAAGAAGGTACTGTTTCGAAATATGAACTGAAGGTATTCATTATTAGAATAAAAGGTTGACATTATTTGAAGAAGAAGGTGTAGAAGACAAATGAAGGAGAAAAATTGTGGGTGTACAGAATTAAAAGAGGTGAGGTAAACATTCCGCACATTCCGCACATATTAATTTCGGCAAATTAGGGAGCCATGGTCACAATTTCATACCGACAGATGTGCTTTCAAAAATTCACAGCAATAAAACAATACAAAACTTTCAAAATAAACTAAGTTCACCCACTCCGAACGCATATAAATATCTAAATAGCATAAATACAAAATATCCAAATAAAATTGCTACGAACAACGCGAAATGCGAGTTCTACGAAATGAGAGTTGTGGCCTTCACCGCGACCAAGGATCATATACAAATACCTTTTATGCAAACAACGTTATACTTCCTGGAGTACTCTACGTGCTGAGGGACGTGATCCTTGCCGCGGCCGAAGGCCCCCACTTATCAATACATGTTTTTATACCAACAATATTTGCGATAGTACGAAGAACAAAATTTATTACCAACAGATTTATGCTGACTTAAGTTTATTGCCTTTTCTGAAAATCAGTGGAAAAAATTAGCATACATAATTTTTGAGTTACAACGCTCGATAGTCATTAAAAAATGTGTAGGTAAATTTCTTTTCACATCAGTAAAAATATTCATTTCCGTAGTGTAAACGCCTCCACATTTACATGATTGCGAGTGTTGCCGTGTAAAAACACGGAAGGAAGTACGTATACATATATAGTTTTGAACTTTAAAATGTGTTTCCTCCTCAATTGCTCCATCGATTTCCGTGAAACAAATATACACAGCAAGCTAAAAAGCCTTTCTTTCTAAATGTTGAACTATTCCCGGTGGTTAATTACGCATTTTAAAGAGAGAACAATAATAAACACAAGACAAAGTATTAAAAACGAAAATGTTTTCTTGAAAAATATACATATTCCAATAGATTATTTACTCAAATGAAGGATATTATTACTGGCTTCATTTTGATGAAACAGTTACACAGTTGTTGCTTTTGGTTTACGAGATACAGCTTAAAAGATATAAAATTTCAAAGACCCATTTCTCGGAAATTCGGCGAGAGTAAAAACTTTGTTGTTCTTGTCTACAACAACAAAAAACTGTCGAAAACGGCAATGTCGTGTAAAGGTAACACTGTCCAATAACTGGAACTGTTGGTTTATATATATATTGTAAGATACCGCTGTATGGTCTATGAGCTATAAACAATTTTTTGTTTAAATTGAAAAGACTATAATTCCTAAACCCGAGCGACAAAATCTTTTGTGTTTTTTAAGGATTATTCATCCACATCAAACACCCACAGTTTGTAAATTGTTGAAGATTTTTTACGGAGGTAAACTTGAGCCAACCGTTCATTAGCTATTTTTGCTCTTGTGGTTTCTCAATGCTTCAATGCACTGAGAGTGCTGTCTGTGTTTGTGCAATGCATTACTACAACGCTATATATGCGTGTAAAAATAAGCTGCACTGCACCTACGGAATATAACTTTCACCTTGAATTAAATGTTATAAAACAAAAATATCTGACAAAATTTTAAATAACCACGAAACAAACAAACACTTACACCGTCATATTCCCTGCACCTCGTATAATTATCGGTTCTGGAACCGGAGCCAATGTCTGGTCCTCATAGTGTTCTTCCAACTGTTCATCCTCGTAAATAGCATCAAAGTCAGCCATTTAACTAGCAATCAATTGGTGTTTTTTCTTTGATTGATTGAATAACACTTATAAGTTAATTCCCTTTTACTACGATATTATTCAATCGACATTTCATCACGACGCTTTCATTCTCTTTAAATCTCACGAATTAAAGGCTTTTCAATGTCGATTCCTTGATTAATCGACGGCTTCATTGGTGTTCAATTTGTTAATGTTTTGCTCTTGTTCTTGTTCCTGTTATTTATTTACATAGCTACTTGCTCAAAAAGCAAAGCAAACAAAATTTACACAAACAATGAGAAACGAATGTTTTGTAATTTTCCAAATTTACTCTAATAGAACAGTGCATAAAAGACTGTCAAATTCATACGACGTAACAATTGTGAACAAGCAAATAGGTCGAAATGTTGAAATATTTAGATGACGAACGGTTTTAAGCAAAACAAACATATTAACAAGTTTTGCTTCGCCCATTTACACCTATTCCAACCATGTTATATATTTTCATCACATCAACCCGTTGCAAACGGATACATCACCAGAAGTATCGATGGTGCTGTTCATTTATATCAGATATTCCGATTTTTGCATTTCTTTTTTCGGTACTCCACAATGCTTTTTATTGTGTCCAGAATTTTATTCACTTAAATATCACTAGTAAAGCTTTCATTATGCACTTAGGATGAAATAATTAATTGTTCAACAGCATTATTAGTAAAAGTATTAACACAAATTCCCTTTGGAGCTTCCACATATACGAGACTTCGCTGATTTTGTAATCAAAACCGATGTAAAAAGAAGATGCAAAAGGTTCTCACTTATAGCCTTCCTTTTTTCGTTTACTTTTCGCTATATTGATAGCATTGTTGAACCATTCACAATAAGTCTCTTAGTATTTTTTGATGTAAAGTTGGATAGCTCACGAAAAAACTAGTAAAATTGAAATTTTTAGTGCGACGAGACGTGAAATTAATCCGTTTTTCCAGTCGAATTAATTTGAACATTTTTGGTCCAATGGCTCCGTCCCTCCCCTTAATAGTCTCATTGCCAGCGAATTGAACTATACCATTGACTGAATTATTAGTTTTTACCAGTGATAACGATAGCAAACTTCAGAAAATGCAACTCTGAATTGCTTTTTCCAAAGTAGCATGTGAGTTCGAGGCCCTAACTAACGATTTTTTCTCAGAAATTCAATTATCAAACCAAGACATTATACCATTTTTAGACCCTGAATGACAATCGATTTTATAATATCGCCAGATTTGTTTTGATATACCAACGTAATTATTGATATTAAAAGTTAAATTTTTTTGATGTAAAATTGTATGATATAAGATGCGTAGACAACTTGTGATCCTCCCGATCAGACATCACATTCCCTTGATGATATGGGACTAGTCTCTCCAAATGGACTACATTCATTTTACCTTTCCTTTGTAATAAGCTTTGTATGCGATACACGACATCGTTCGTCCGGTTTATAACTTTATAAGGTCCTTCCCATTATGTCTGCAGCTCTGGGGACATACCCTTTTCCATTGTGGGTTGTACAGTAGTACCAAATCGTCTTCTTGGAATCCTTCCGAGTTCCTTGCTCGGTCGTAACGATCCTTCATTTTATTGCTCATTAGTTATATATGCTGTCTTACTCGTTCGTGTATTTCGTTCATATCAGACTGGACCGTTTCGCAATAGTAACCTTCCTTATCAGTAAGTTAACTGCATCTGCCAAATTTGAGGTATAATGGTAATCTCAAATCTACTCCGAAAATAACCCTCGCGGGAGGGTATGTTTTAGTTTCGTGGACTGCCGATCGATAAGCCATTAAAAACATTTGAATGTGCTTATCCCAATTACGTTGACATTTGCCCACTACCTTGCGCAAATATTCTTCTAGGAGACGATTAAATCTTCCTAGCATTCCATGATTGTGGGTATAATGCAGTCGTTGGAATTTTCTTGATTCCCAACAACGAACACATTTCCTGAAATATGACAGACTCAAAGTTCCTTCCCTGATCGGAGTGGAACTCAATTGGTACACCAAATCTTGTACCCAATCCTGGACAAAGGCTTCCGCCACAGTTTTTTCCTCTCGGTTTGGTAAGGGGTACACTTCAGGCCACTTACTGAAGTAATCCATTATCACTAAAGCACATTTATTCCCGGAGTTACTAGCCGAAAATAGAACATCCATTACGATGCGTTCGAATGGTGCTCCTTCGAATTTACACAAACAATGAGAAACGAATGTTTTGTAATTTTCCAAATTTACTCTAATAGAACAGTGCATAAAAGACTGTCAAATTCATACGACGTAACAATTGTGAACAAGCAAATAGGTCGAAATGTTGAAATATTTAGATGACGAACGGTTTTAAGCAAAACAAACATATTAACAAGTTTTGCTTCGCCCATTTACACCTATTCCAACCATGTTATATATTTTCATCACATCAACCCGTTGCAAACGGATACATCACCAGAAGTATCGATGGTGCTGTTCATTTATATCAGATATTCCGATTTTTGCATTTCTTTTTTCGGTACTCCACAATGCTTTTTATTGTGTCCAGAATTTTATTCACTTAAATATCACTAGTAAAGCTTTCATTATGCACTTAGGATGAAATAATTAATTGTTCAACAGCATTATTAGTAAAAGTATTAACACAAATTCCCTTTGGAGCTTCCACATATACGAGACTTCGCTGATTTTGTAATCAAAACCGATGTAAAAAGAAGATGCAAAAGGTTCTCACTTATAGCCTTCCTTTTTTCGTTTACTTTTCGCTATATTGATAGCATTGTTGAACCATTCACAATAAGTCTCTTAGTATTTTTTGATGTAAAGTTGGATAGCTCACGAAAAAACTAGTAAAATTGAAATTTTTAGTGCGACGAGACGTGAAATTAATCCGTTTTTCCAGTCGAATTAATTTGAACATTTTTGGTCCAATGGCTCCGTCCCTCCCCTTAATAGTCTCATTGCCAGCGAATTGAACTATACCATTGACTGAATTATTAGTTTTTACCAGTGATAACGATAGCAAACTTCAGAAAATGCAACTCTGAATTGCTTTTTCCAAAGTAGCATGTGAGTTCGAGGCCCTAACTAACGATTTTTTCTCAGAAATTCAATTATCAAACCAAGACATTATACCATTTTTAGACCCTGAATGACAATCGATTTTATAATATCGCCAGATTTGTTTTGATATACCAACGTAATTATTGATATTAAAAGTTAAATTTTTTTGATGTAAAATTGTATGATATAAGATGCGTAGACAACTTGTGATCCTCCCGATCAGACATCACATTCCCTTGATGATATGGGACTAGTCTCTCCAAATGGACTACATTCATTTTACCTTTCCTTTGTAATAAGCTTTGTATGCGATACACGACATCGTTCGTCCGGTTTATAACTTTATAAGGTCCTTCCCATTATGTCTGCAGCTCTGGGGACATACCCTTTTCCATTGTGGGTTGTACAGTAGTACCAAATCGTCTTCTTGGAATCCTTCCGAGTTCCTTGCTCGGTCGTAACGATCCTTCATTTTATTGCTCATTAGTTATATATGCTGTCTTACTCGTTCGTGTATTTCGTTCATATCAGACTGGACCGTTTCGCAATAGTAACCTTCCTTATCAGTAAGTTAACTGCATCTGCCAAATTTGAGGTATAATGGTAATCTCAAATCTACTCCGAAAATAACCCTCGCGGGAGGGTATGTTTTAGTTTCGTGGACTGCCGATCGATAAGCCATTAAAAACATTTGAATGTGCTTATCCCAATTACGTTGACATTTGCCCACTACCTTGCGCAAATATTCTTCTAGGAGACGATTAAATCTTCCTAGCATTCCATGATTGTGGGTATAATGCAGTCGTTGGAATTTTCTTGATTCCCAACAACGAACACATTTCCTGAAATATGACAGACTCAAAGTTCCTTCCCTGATCGGAGTGGAACTCAATTGGTACACCAAATCTTGTACCCAATCCTGGACAAAGGCTTCCGCCACAGTTTTTTCCTCTCGGTTTGGTAAGGGGTACACTTCAGGCCACTTACTGAAGTAATCCATTATCACTAAAGCACATTTATTCCCGGAGTTACTAGCCGAAAATAGAACATCCATTACGATGCGTTCGAATGGTGCTCCTGCTTTACACAGCGGCAATTTTCCTTTACTTCTAGATTTCATACCTTTAATTTTCATACAGTGGATATAGTTTTTGATCCATTCTGCAACTGATGTTTGCAATTTGCCCAATAGAGCTGGTGTTTTCTAGTGTTTTTGTTTCACCGAGGTGACCTCCACTTGGTTCGTTGTGGAATTCCTACAATACGTCTGCTATTCTAGACCCCGGAATGACAATCAAATTGCGTGAATGTTTGCCATCCTTACTTTCCCGCGTACGATGCAGTACTCCATTTATTACCTTTAGGCTATCCTATTTCATCCAGTATGCCTTTTCTAATGGTCTTCCTGAAGCCATTTTTTCCTTGGTTGGCCTCTGATTCATTTCAATGGCATCCATGACCCTAGATAAATCTCTATCTTTGAGTTGGCAATCTCTTATTGCGTTAGGCTCCCATTTTTTCGGGTTGCAGATTTTTTGGTCGCACATCGGTTTTGCCTTCACATCTTTCAACCTTACAATAATGACTGCACTCCAATGAACATAGGCGCCGAGATAGTGCATCAGCATTTCCATGCAGCCTTCCGATGTTGTATTTCAAAGTTATAGTTATGAAGACTTTCTATCCAGCGCACAATCTGCCCTTCCGGATTTTTAAACTGCAGCAAACATTTGAGAGCTGCATGATCTGTTCTTAAGAGAAAATGATGTCCATAAAGATATTTGTGGAAGTGTTTGACGCATTCCACCACTGCCAATAGTTCTCGTCTGGTTACGCAATAGTTTCTTTCAGGTTTTCCGAATACTTTGATATAATGCCCAATTACTTTTTCCTGGCCACCGACTATCTATGAGAGCACACCTTCTAATCAATGTGCGCTAGCATCTCTATCCAAGACAAATTTTTCGCCAGGAACTGGATATGACAACATAACAATTAACTCTTTCAATTGTTGGAATGCATTCTCTTCCTCATTCTCCCATGTAAATTTGCAATTCTTCTTTGTCAGTTTATGTAAGCTTCGGGCAAAGTTGGCAAATCCAGGTATGAAGCGTCGATAATAGGTACAGAGTTCTACAAAACTTCGAACACCGTGAAAATTTTTAGGACGAAGCCACTTGCTGATTTTATTTTATCTTCCGTCCTTGTTTTAACTAACACGACCAGTGAACCCGATGGACTTGTTGAAGGTTTAATCCCTCCACCTTTTTGCATTTCTTTCATTATTTGTTCTGTCTCTTCTCGTAGTGGAAGCCTGCGTGGAGATTATATATATAATTATATATATATATATATATATATATATATATATATATATATATATATATATATATATATATATATATATATATATATATATATATATATATATATATATATATATATATATATATATATATATATATATATATATATATATATATATATATATATATATATATATATATATATATATATATATATATATATATATATATATATATATATATATATATATATATATATATATATATATATATATATATATATATATATATATATATATATATATATATATATATATATATATATATATATATATATATATATATATATATATATATATATATATTATATATATATATATATATATATATATATATATATATATATATATATATATATATATATATATATATATATATATATATATATATATATATATATATATATATATATATATATATATATATATATATATATATATATATATATATATATATATATATATATATATATATATATATATATATATATATATATATATATATATATATATATATATATATATATATATATATATATATATATATATATATATATATATATATATATATATATATATATATATATATATATATATATATATATATATATATATATATATATATATATATATATATATATATATATATATATATATATATATATATATATATATATATATATATATATATATATATATATATATATATATATATATATATATATATATATATATATATATATATATATATATATATATATATATATATATATATATATATATATATATATATATATATATATATATATATATATATATATATATATATATATATATATATATATATATATATATATATATATATATATATATATATATATATATATATATATATATATATATATATATATATATATATATATATATATATATATATATATATATATATATATATATATATATATATATATATATATATATATATATATATATATATATATATATATATATATATATATATATATATATATATATATATATATATATATATATATATATATATATATATATATATATATATATATATATATATATATATATATATATATATATATATATATATATATATATATATATATATATATATATATATATATATATATATATATATATATATATATATATATATATATATATATATATATATATATATATATATATATATATATATATATATATATATATATATATATATATATATATATATATATATATATATATATATATATATATATATATATATATATATATATATATATATATATATATATATATATATATATATATATATATATATATATATATATATATATATATATATATATATATATATATATATATATATATATATATATATATATATATATATATATATATATATATATATATATATATATATATATATATATATATATATGTAGAGTTGATGTTTGATGACGCCAACTAATGAGGTGGATTTAATTGAATCCACGAATAAGTAGTTATTTTCCAAAACGATTCCACGAATAAAACAATGATTTTTGAAAACGATTTATTTTTAACAATATATTTCGAAGAGAACAAATTTCGATGTTTTATTTCCGAGTACAAAAATTGAATGAATAATAATTTTCTCTACAATACTTTTTCACAATTCAAAATACAAAGTGATCTTTTATGAAAAATAGAAATAAACAATAATGTTTAAAGTAATTTTCTACATAAGTATTTAAGGTAAGTAATATAAATAGTATTTAATGTAGGTGTTTAAGGTGAGTATACTAGTAAGTCCTTAAATAATGGTGCTCCATCCTACATTCGGCCATCCTGACGGACATTCGTCCCGAATGTGTGATTCCATTTTTTAAGTATTCTGCGACGGTGGTCGTTCTTTTCGGTCCTTCCTGGTTCCCTATTTTTTCTATTTCGTATCTGCCATGATTATGTTTCGCAACTATCTTATACGGATCTAAAAATTTTGACTTTATTTTTAATCCTGGACCAAACTGTGATCTCTTAATTGCTACCAAATCTTCAACATTGTATTGTATTTCTTCTTTTCTGTTTCTGTTAAAAGCTTTCCGGTTCTCTTGTTGAATACATTTAATGTTTGCTTTAGCGAATTCGCGAATATTTTCGCGTTCTCTCTCAAATTCTGTGAAGTTTTCTTGTTCTAGCATCTCCTGTAAGTCGTTATCTATTGGAGAGCGCATGTCTAAACCGGTTAGAATTTTAAATGGGGATATTTTAGTGCTTCTTGGAGGTGTACTATTTATGGCCTGCTGAACTCTGTTAATATGCTTATACCAATGTGTAGGATTTTCTAAACACAATTTCGAGAGTAGTGGTATTACTATTTTGTGAATCCGTTCGACCTGGCCGTTGCCTCGAGGTACACCTGTAGTAATTAATAAGTGTTGTATGTTCTCGGATTCACAATATTCTTTAAAAGAGTTAGAGGTAAATGCAGTGCCTCTGTCACTAATAATTCTTCGGGGATTACCGAATATTGTTGCCTGATTTTTTAATCTTTCGATTACTTCATGGGTATTTGTAGTTTTTGTGGGATACAACCATACAAATTTAGAGAACCCATCAACTACTGCAAAAATATGGTTGTATTTTTTATGAGTGATCTCTAAAGGTCCTACGTGGTCAATGTGATATGTTTGAAGTGGTTTATCCTCTTTTTCTATTGGAGACAGAAACCCTTCTTTCTTTCCAGCCTTTCTTTCAATTAAAATGCATTCTATGCAGTGTCGAACAACTTTGGTAACTTTTGGAGTTATATGTGGAATATAAAAAGATTTTTCTAAATTATCCTGAGTTTTCTTAATAGAAAAGTGTCCTTGACTATGGGAAATTTTAATAATTTCCTCTTCCATACCTGTCGGAATTACAATTAAATCCTTATTGGGATCTTTATACAAAATATCATGCTTAATGTAAAAGTCTTCGTACTGTGTTGTTTCTAGTATTTTCCTCACAGCCTTTGTCCAATCGTCTTCCATCTGTGCTCTTTTCAGTCGATGTTTTAAGCTATCTTCAATTAGTAAACAAACCCTGCTTAATGCATCGACATGTTTCATTCTGGTGGCTGGACGATGTTCGATTTCGTAATCAAACTCTTGTAGGTACATCTTGTAGGCCCAGCGAGATATCCTTGGAGGAATATCCTTTTTCTTTAGTGTCATTGTTAGCGCATTACAATCTGTCACGATTTTAATTTTAATTCCTAATAAGTAAATTCGCCATTTCTTTAAAGCTTCTACAATCGCTTTCTTTCTCTTCTGCAGGCTTGGTTTTCCTACTCATGAACTGTGCGGGGTGATATGTCTGATCTTCGTCGTCCTTTTGGAGCATGACGGCTCCATAACCGTAACTACTGGCATCTGTATGTACTTCTGTAGCGGCGTTGGGGTTATATATCTTGAGAACGGGTGCTTTTATGAGAAGTTGTTTTAATTGTTGAAATGAAAGTAATTGTGGTTCTTGGAGTTTGAATTTAGAATCTTTTCGTAAAATATCAGAGAGGGGTTTTGCAATTATTGCATAATTTTGCATAAATCTTCTAAAATAAGAAGTTAAACCAAGGAACCGTTGTAAGGATTTTTTATCTGTTGGTACTGGGAATGATTTAACTGCATTAATTTTCCTTTCTGATGGTTTTATTGTACCATTTTCTACAATGTAGCCAAGAAATTCTACTTTTCTTTTAAGAAATTCGCATTTTTTCCAGTTTATATTCCATCCATTTTCACTTGCAACTTTAAGGAGTTTTAAATTTTTCAATACCTTCTTTTTCATTTTTGGATGGTATAATTATATCATCAACATATACTATGATAGTTCCGTTGTTTATTAAATCTCTCAAAACGGATTGAATATATCTTGCAAACACGGCTGGTGAATTTGATATTCCGAAAGGGACATAGCGAAATTCGTATTGGCCATTATGTGTTATGAAAGATGTATACTTTCGAGAATTTGGTTCCACGGGTACGTGAAAAAATCCGTTTTTAAGGTCTAATGTAGTATAAACTCTAGCATCCTGTAATCGCTCAAGTGCATCATCTATCAAAGTAATTGGGAAATGATCTTTAACAATTTTTTTATTTAGTTTTCTGTAGTCGCAACAAAGTCTTTTACTACCATCTTTTTTTGCGACCAGAACGATTGGTGAAGTAAATTATGATGTGCTTGGCTGAATTATCTTTTCAGATAACCATGCTTTAATTTGTTCTTCAACGATTTTTTGATCTAATTGGGAGAGCCTTCGAGGTCGATGATAAATGGGTACTTCATCATTCAACAAAATTTTCATTTCTATTGGAGATTTAAATTTAGCTGAGGGATAATAATTTTGTATACAATAGGTTATAACATCCGAATGAATTTTATCAAGGTGTGAAAGGTCTACTCGTAAATCACTTGATGAATCTAAACCGTTCGCTAGTAAAATGTTTCCGAATTCATCTCTAATCAAGGAGATATTGTCGTCTTCAAGTGCAGAATTTACACCGTTGCTTTTTTCTAGATTACTTTTCGGTATTTTAAAACTCTGGGAAGGACTTTGGCTTCGAAAAAATTTTGCTTGATATTTTGTTATTGAAAGCTCTACATCTTTTAAAATATTGCTACCAATTACTGCATCAAAGCGTATATCATTACTTTTAGTTACATGAAAGGTTATATCTAAAACTACTTCATCAAGTTTAATTGTGGTTGTAAAACTACCTAATGTGGTTAATTTGTATTCACCGATACCTACCAATTGTTTTCTGTCTTGACTTAATTTTATTTGGTTTTTAATTTTTTGCATTATGTCGTAACGCATAAGACAGACGTCGCAGCCCGTGTCGATTAATGCTGAAATTTTGGTACCCAATATGTACATATCTTTAAATATTAATCCACCACTTTTCTTGAAGTCTGGGTTGACATTATTAGATATTGTGTTGGCGTTATTGTTTCGTGTTAAATGTTTTTTTTTCTAAGCTTTTATCTCGATATTTGCAATCATATGATCGGTGTCCTAATTCATTACATTTGTAACATCTGATGGGTTTATTCTGACAGGGTTCGCTGAAATGTGCTTTAGGTTCGAGTTTTAAATATTGGTTTGGCACGTCCTTGTTAAAGTTTTCCTTATTTGCAAATTTCGTTTCATAATAATTTGCTTTTGTAGGCCATTTACAGTGTGAATTGTGTATTGGATAAATTTTTTCATATATTCTTGTTATTTTTTAGTTCCGCAATTGAACGTGATTGATATAAAATTGTCTTATTTGGTTTCGAATCGTATATTCCCTCAACAAAGTATTCAGTTAGACTAGTTTCATCTAGATTAATGGGTTTTCCTATATCAAGTAGTACGTATAGGTACTCACGTAAAGTTTCATTTCTATGCTTCCGACGATTTCTCAACATTTTATGGATTTCTAAGGATGACAATTTTTGTTCGAATTCGCTTCTAAGAGCTTTTTTTAGTTCGTCCCATGTTCATATTGTAGCCTGGCTTCTTACAAAGAGTTTTTCAGCTCCTTTTAG